>VZZY01014353.1:699-23775 GCA_013400335.1 Eurystomus gularis | reverse complement strand
TTTCCTGGGTCATCCTTCTTGCCCTTTTTGAAGATTGGAGTGACATTGGCTTTCCTCCAGTCTTCAGGCACCTCTCCTGTTCTCCAGGACCTTTCAATGATGATGGAGAGTAGTTTAGCAATGACTTCTGCCAGTTCTCAGCACTTGTGGGTGCATCCCATCAGGACCAATGGACTTGTGGATATCCAGTTTAATTAATTGGTCTGTAACTTGATCTTCTTCAACCAAGGGAAAGTCTTCTTTCCTCTGGACTTTCTCTGTTACCTTCAAATTCTGGGGCTCCCAAGGGATGGCTTGAGCTGTAAAAACTGAAGCAAAGAAGGTGTTCAGCAACTGTGCTTTCTCTGCATTCTCTGTCACCACAACACCAGCCTCATTCAACAGCAGGCCAACATTCTCCCTAGTTTTCCTTTTGCCACCAATATACTTGAAGAAACTCTTCCTGTTGGCCTTGATGTCCCTTGCCCTCCTTGCGAGGAGGCCTTGGCTTTCCTCATTTCATCCCTACATACCCTGACAGCATTCGTGTAGTCTTCCTAAGTGGTCAGTCCCTTCTTCCATGAAATATAAACTTCCTTCTTCCACTTGAGCTTCTTCAGAAGTTCTCTGCTCAACCAAGCAGGTCTCGTATTTCCCTTGCCTGATTTCTTGCTCTTAGGGATACACCGATCCTGAGTGTGGAGGAAGAGGTCCTTGAATAGCAGCCAGCTCTCATGAGCTCCCCTGCCTTCCAGAGCCCTGGCCCATGGGACTTCTCTGAGAAGCTTCTTAAAGAGGTAAAAATTAGCCCTCCTAAAGTCCAAGGTTGCAGTCTTACTTGTTGTTTTGAAACTGTAATGCCCGTGCCACGACCGCAAAAGCCACAGCATTATTCTGGGTTGTTTCTGTGCGCCCAGTGGGAGAACAGGTGTTGAGCCCATGTTCATGCAAGGGCAGCCCCAGGCCAGGCTTGGGCTGCATGTGGGGTGAGAGTTGTGTTCCCTCTGCAAGGTTCATGTGCCACCTCCTGCAACTGTCACCTACAAAGCAGCTGTGCGATTCTAAGGAACTTCTGCACAAACATGTAGGTGGCAGCAGCAAGGCTGGTACCAGCAATGTTGTGGAAAACAAGTCATTGATTATCTGATATATGAAGTGTAAGCTGCATGCTAAAGCAGAAATAAACCCGTTAGGCTACCTTTTTCTTTTTCCCAGAAGGTTTAAGGCTATGGAAAATGAGTGGGTCTATAATGATGCATCTCTAGGCATCAGGGACAAGGCAGAATGACAGCTGAAATTTAACCTGAGTTAGCATTGCCAGAAAGAATTGGAATGTTTATGTGCTGATAGCTGAAGAATTTGTACAGTCATCTGTGCAAAAAGACTGAGAAAATCTGTAACTAGTTGAGGAAAGTCATCTGCTTTTGTCTCATACCACTGTATTTGAAAAAGCAAATCCAGTGCCTTAGACACCAATAGCTACAAAACACTGGAGCCTTTCAAAACTAGTTTGCTTATAGCTGGATTTATTCATTAGCTTTGTAAATCTTTTGACATGCCATAACTTACAACCATTTCCAGACCAAATAGAGCTTGTGTAAGACAAAGAAAAATAATATTTTTACAGTTGTTTGTGTGTGACAATCCACAATGAATTCTAGTCTGGAGGATAACTGTGAGGCAATCTTCCCTAATCTGGTTTCTCTTATCCTGTGTATAAGAATGGTTATCTAGTAGTCTTCCATGCTTGTTGGTTCCTTGGATATATGTAATAGATTTGGATGTGGCAGTAGTCTTAAAGTTTTATTTCCATGGGAAGATACATCTGGGGAATGTACTGAAGGCACAGTTCATTTCTCTTTTGTTAGCCAGCATGGTTTCTTTGTCCTTTCCAGAGCGCAAATGGAATTCCAATGTGTTCTAGGAAATAAATTGGAAAAAGCTACTAAAGGCATATCCCTTTGCTTTAAAAAAAACCCGATCTTACAGTAACGCAGTTTGCATTTTCATTTTTGGGGAGATAATGAATGATTGGTAAGAACAGGCAAATCTTCTCTAACATCAGTGCAGCTGCATTCATTTAAATCAGTTGAGGATCTGATTCACTGTATGACAAAATGTCTCGACTAATATAATTAGCTAAAGCTGCAATCAAAGCCCAGCAGGGATGTGGAATGTTGCAGCAACGTAAAATAGAAAAAAAAAAAAAAAGCAAAGCTGGAAATTTCCAATATATGTTAATATGTTCAGCTACATCTACTGTTACATTTTTTTGTATTTTTTGATGTGATAAGTGGGGTACTGTGCCAGGATGAGAGGAGGCAGCTAGCTGAGTGAGAAAGTTTGCCTCATAATTATGAAAATTACTTTTTCCTTTGCCTTCATTCAAGTAACAGACATGTAAATGTAGACCTGTGGCTGCTGGATGAGCAGCAGAGAGAGCTGCTATCAGAGCTTAGGTTATCCATTTTCTTATTTGCTGTTTGCAAGGCTCTGTTTGGCTCACCTTAGGGAAATCGCTATCTTTCTCTCTGCTTCAGCGTTCTCATTCCCAGAGCTGTCTGGCTACATCTTCAAGGCAGACCTTGCTCTCACTCTGTGCCTCTCATTGTACCTCCTGCAATGAAACTAGCTCTCATGTAGCTAAAACGCTTTCTGCCCCTGTCCAGCAGCACCAGTTAGAATGAATGCAGTAACCACCAGGAATAAATACTAAACAGTATAGCCCAAATCCCCTAACTATTAAAAACTACAAGCTTGACAAGGACAAACACTTCCAACCTGGCCTTTGACTCAGTTTATTAAAGTGGACCTCTGCCTTCTGTGGTCAGTTTTTTCCATATCACAATATGCAGAAGCCTCAGCTTTTCTCTTGGTTGCTGGTCTAACCAGGAAGACAGGAGACAAGAGCATGAAACACTTTATCACTGCCATTGTAAACAGTTTGTGTATTTGCTGTGGAAATGTGTTTCTATGAGGGGTCAGACTGTAATACCTTGTACCTTGTCAGCAGAAACACGCTTCGGTGCATCCTGCTCCCACTAACAGGGTTCTTTTTTCACATCCAGTTCTGGGTAAGATCAAGTGGAGTTCTTTTAGTTCAAAGTAGGATACAGGGTACAAAGGGAAAGCTTCTCCTGGTAATATTTGTACCTAAGGTCCAAACTTCCATTCAGAACAATGCATTGCATCTTAGTGTGAGTGAACCATCACCAAAACCATTCAAAGATAGATCATATTATAATGATGCCATAAGGGACAGATGAATGGATGAATAATGAATGAATGTTTATCATCAGTGTTGTTCATTCCTGCTCTAGCAACAGAAAGAAACTATGCAAAAAGAGAGACTCCAGAATGGAGGAGCGTTAAAGCAGAACCCCCAGTGGCCCAGGGCAGGAGGCAGCTCCTTCTGCCAGAGCCTCCTCCAGGGTCCGGGCTTGGTTCTCCCAGAGTTCACATTTCCTGGTAATGGATAAAAATCCATGACTAATTTCAATCATGGTACACCGGAAAAGCTATTCTCTGTAGTTAGTTTTAGTAACTAGGAGACTGAAAATAAAAATACAAATTTCAGGAGCAAAACAGTATACCTTGAAATACTATTGTAAAAATTTCCTTTTTGGAGCAAATTTCTGTCCTAGGAGTTCTAGTTGTGTCTTAATTTCCCTGTAAGCCTATAAGAAGACAACAGTATTGGTCTCAATTTTGCTATTAGTAGCATTTCTCAGTTTACTTAGTCTCAGGTTCTTTTTGTTCAAAATACCTTAATTCTTTAATGCCTGAGCTTTATATGAAGTGCAATTTGAGAATTTTATCTTGGTTTCAGATTTATTATTATTTTTAAGGATGGTTAATCATTGTTCAGATATCACACCATTTAGGTAAGCATATTAATGGCTACAGAGAGCTAAAGATAGTACAAAGGTGGTAAATGGTGAGGTGCATTGCTCAAAGCTGGCTCTAATATGTTCAGCAAGCTATTAAGAAAAATTGGAAAATCTGAGGCATTGTCTGGGAGTTACAAGATTATTGATAGTACAGTTTTCAAGCTATAAGGCTTTAGAACTGTGTAGCTTTTTCTATCCATCATATACTTGCAACCTGAGCAGAACTAGACCTTCTACTTCTTGCTGGCTCAAAACAATGCATTTGGTCAGGGATTTGCAAAATTAAATGGTAGCTGTTGTTGTTAGTGCTGTCTGCTGGCATTAGCTGACAGGAAGTTTTTCAGATGAGGTTTTTGTTTCATAGTTTTAGTATCAATTTAGTGCCAGTAAAATCACGGGAATAAACTGCACTTAACTGATGTGACAGTACATTAAAGTCTAATAAAAATTAATTCTTTATGACTAAGTTGTGTAAAATGGGGATTGCTTCTAATTTACAAAAAGAAATCAAATACTTTTAATTCTTTGCAGTGTCTCATTGCATAAAAGACATTCTTCTTTCCTTCAAACTGCAGATAGACACTCAGATAAACTCTGAGAACAAACTCTGGCACACGTATGTCAGATTTTCTGGTTTATCTTAAAGCATTTTGTTAAACACTTTGGTTCCCCTCTTTGTGCTCCTCAGCATTCTCTTGGGTGTGCATGTGTAGTCCCAAACCCGGAAAAACAGGTCTTCTTGCATTAGAGACAAATCAAACACATGTTCTTCTACTAAAGATCTGTTAGGGCACATGAAAATATTTTTTTTAATTTCCAAATTAAAGGGAAAAAAAGGTTGTGAATCATTCAAATGTGCATATGAATTGAACATCAACTATCTGTTGGCCTGTCTAGGATTTTATCTTTGCAGCTATTAACTTGGATTTTTGAAAAAGCTGTATTTTACTTTATTTTCGGATGTTTGAACTTTCTTGAGCTGTTAGCTGACAAAGAGCAATAGACAAATCATAATAAAAGCAAAAACTGACAAACTAAGGGAAAGTTTCCTAAATGCAAGCTGATTTGTAGTACTGAAGCTTCAGGCTTCAAAGAGAAGCAAAGAGAGCCTCCAGTTGTATTGCTGTGGGATGGAATCCACTGTTGAGTAATTTCGACATTCCAGACGTACTTTCTGGTTCCAAGTCTGAAAATGTCTGCAAAGAGCAGATGCCTTTAGGTGATGATACCTGTCTTGGGGGAGGAGTTAAGAAGCTTTTGAAAGAAAAATAATTGTCTTGAGATTTGTATGCTTATCAGTGCAAATATCTGTCTTGGAAGTCCCAGAGGGTTTTGGCTTCTTTATCAACAAATTGAGAGTAGGATTGAGAAGTGCTACACTGTAACTCACCAAATAACGGATTTTAGCTGGCTTTTGACCACAGAAAATTAAAGAGATAAAGTCTCTCTGAGGGTTGATCACTCCTTCCCTGGTTTACCTTTGCACAGTATCTAGCATAGGAACAGGGATCACAGAGTGGTTGAGGTGGGCAGGGGACCTTTTGAGTTCATTAATCAAACCCCCCTGTTCAAGAAGGGTCCCTTAGAGCAGGTTGCCATCTATTGTGTGCAGTCAGGCTTTGAGTATCTCCAAGTCTGGAGACTCTAAAACCTCTCTAGACAACCTGTTCTATCCTCAGGTTTTGGTGTTTGTCTTTTTTTTTATTCAGATGGCAACTCATGTGTTTGTTTGTGCCTGTTGCCTCTTTTTGTGTCTGTGAGCATCACCAACTATTGACTATCAGTCAATATTTTTTTGCTAACATTATGCAAAAATAATCATTTGCCTCACTGATAATTTATTTCCCACTCCAATAGCTTTGAACTGGCTCAAGCAAGACAGGCCACACGTTCAGCTCTTCTGGGTAGCCCTGCCAACATTTGGCGAACCAGACATTGCAAAAAGCGTATAGATCTAAAGCAGAAAAACTGTCATTTCAAGATTAACTGTTTTTGTCCAGAATTCAAAGTGATTTTGAGATGACATGTGGTCATGCAAAGCTGTAGTCATGCCCAAAGCCAAGGAACAGCTGACTAGAGCGGAGAACAGCTTTTACATTAGACCTCCAACCCAAACAAGCCTAGGGTCAAGGGCCAATGTGTTTGTGTAGCTTCAGCTACCCTGTTGGAAACATTGCAGACATGAGCCTGCACTGACATACTTTAGCTAGCGTTTTCTGCCCTTTCCTTTGGTGCAGATTAGGAACTACGTTCCTCAGTGGGTGTAAACCTGTCTGAGCCTGTGAGGTCTCTGCATGTGTTTTAATCAGATTCTACACTCCACTATGAGCATTCAGCTCTTCGTTCTCTAGTTTTACCTCTGTGATAGAATACTAAGGGTCAGAGGCAGAAAACTTGAGATTGACTTAATGGCTACCTCAGAAATCAAATCCAGTTAAAGAATAGGCAAGCTCTTACCTTGGGAAACAGGTTTGTATGGGAAGACATCACCTATCAACAAGATTGTGCACTGAGGTCTGTGCTTGCTTTGAAATGCTGAGCAAGCTTGTGTGATGGCAGACTGGAACATGACAAAAGGGCAAGAGCCTCCCATCTCTGGAAGCAAATTTTATTATTTTATGGTGGAGATTTTCCAACAGCCTCATAACACAGGGTGTCAGGGTGTATCCCTGTCTTTTTGAACACAGACTCACTGGATCGCTAAGGGAAGTATACGTGAGAGAGAACTATTACATTCCAACTACTTTTCTAAAGAATCACTATTTTGGGATGTCTTCCTCTTCATAAAGCAAGTTGCCTGATCAGAATCCTGTGCAAGACATGCATGTGAGATGAGCTGCGTCTGTAAAGTGCTGACAAGCACCTAAAGTTGGTAAAGGGCTGATCCAAGTCCTTTGAGGAGGGCGATGCAGCCCTTGGTGAGACATTGTATGGGGACAGTTTGGCTGCTAAGAGTAGCCCAAGGCTTGGTCACAGCAGGGTGGACAGTCCTCAGCTGGCCACTATATAGTAAAGACAGGCCTCCTGAGGCAGTTGCACTATCTGCTCACAAAGCCTTTAGGACACATATACTGGAACGCTCAGTTGGCAGATAGAAGTAGGGTATATTTGTATTAGAAAATTAAGATTTGACATGATCAAAAATTGAACTGTGGGTAAATAATAAATGTGTAACATTGAGAAACAGATCAAGAAGGAAACAGCTATGTGCCTGCATGAGCTCTGAGATGAATTTCGGCTAGAATAATAATGTTTAAAGGCATCTATTTTCCTTACAATCATAAGTTAATCACATAATATGCTTCTGACAGATATTATGAACATGGAAAATAGCTCTAGTTTTTCAGACTGTCAAACAAATTGATAAGCTATGCCAGTAAGTTCACCAAACCTGTCTTACTTAAAATGCTGTTTCATTGACATATGTTACTTACTGTTACAAGTACTTGTATTGCTATATAAAGTCAATTATGTATGTATAATCACATAGTATTTATTAAGCACTGCAACTGCTTGCATATTCTGGTAGGCACACTGAGAATCTATTTACTGTAGCATGCCTTTGTTAACAATAGCTAGGGAACTGCCACTGTAGCTGCTTATTAGGACAGCATTAAATGTGAAAATTTTGGGACCAAAACAAAAGATAGTATTTATGTTTGTTTAGGTTTGCTACCATGGTACTTGGAATAGTTTCCATGGGAATGAAAACAAACTGGTAAGTTACCATTACTCACTAGTATCAGTACTGCAGGGGGTTTTGTTTTTAAAAGCCACTAACCTCAGCTTTATTGATTTGCCCAGAACTCTTTTTTTCTTGTTTAACTTCTTTCTCTACATTGAAAAGGAAAAAGGGAAAAAATCCCTGGTGGAAACTATTATTTGAAGTTATATCTGGATGAACAAACAGAAGGTAACTACAAGGTAAAAGGGAAAAATGCTCACAATGATTGATCCAGTTAAAAGAAAACAGAAATGTAAACCAAATAGCATTCACCATCCAGGTTACTCAGAGTGGGGGGCTGTGACTGATCTAGTCCTTAAGGACAGGATCTTCCTGCTGTTTTGTCTCTTTAGCTATGTGTGCACGTGCACACAAACGTGTTCTATAGGGTGTATTTCGTATAAGACTGAGACTATTCTCAGTCAGTTTTCTCTATGCACCGTATCTATCTTGCACTTAATGAAGAATTGCAGTGTGATTATGACAACTCAGATTTCAGAGAGGGATGACTAAAAATACAACAGATGCAGTACAAAATGTAAACACATGTTGTGCTGGTTCAGCCACCATCATTTTATGCTGCCAAAAGTTGCCTGATCACACAGGCCAACACTGAACTCAGCAACATCCCCTCAGAAGTCTTCTTTCAGACAGTACTGCCATAGGTTCCTGAGAGCTCAGCTCCTCCACTGACCATTGTGGTGCCAGCACTGCCTGCTGGACAAAACAGACAGAGATGGCTTCTTCAGTGGCCTTTCACATAGGACATCACCAAGAGAGTTCAGCAAGATGCAACCAGCCCCAACAGGAAGCTCCTCTGACTGATCAGCTCCTGGTTAATATAATCCTGGCCTCGCCCGCAACCCCAACCATGACCAACTGGGTGAGGGCAGAGCCACAGGTGGGCAAGGTTCTGCCTCTGGAACATGAAGCCGATAAGAAAAATAAAACATTCTGCTAGGTTCTGATTCATCCACAGGTCAACTCCAGCTCAGGGCCTACAACTCAGGCCCCAGCACTTCAACATATCAAGCACAATGAAATGCAGAATCATAAAAAAGTTAAAAATAAGAGGCTTGATAATGTGCATTTTACTGTCTTTATTTCTTTTTCTGTTCAAAGGTACAGAAGGAAATATTATTTCCTTTTACTTACTTTTTCTTCCCTGACATTCCAAATAAACCTGTTGCTTGGCCAATCTGCAGTATGCTTAGAGGTGACCATGGTGAGACATTTTCCTTGCAGCTCCTGAAAACATGACTACCTAAAAATCTCAAATTTTTTTTTTCTTTAACATGGCCCCCCACCACAAGTAATTCTGGGGGTGGATATCTTCTAACAGGCTCAAAGGAGGAAACAAAGAAAGAGAATTTCACATTTACATTATAGATTATTTTTAAGGCACTCATGTGAATGTATGTGATTGTTCTTTTTAAATCTCTGATTAAGAGTCACTTCCGTGGCCTGCCCAAAAGTCTTCACAATACTGAGCAAGTAGCAAGTGCTGAAGAAAATGTCTATGACTGTCCTCACACATCATCCTAACACCTCTCCTGGTCTGCATTAACTTGCTGCTTCGCTTCCCCAATCAATGTTCTAAGACAGCATGAGAAATGCTTAGGAGAAATTAGACATTATGGAATACCTGACAATGCAGATCTTGTAACAACTCTACTTTTAAGAGATAAGATTCATCCTAGACATCATGCAATTTAAATTGAACCACAGAACCCTGTTTTATATATACACCATGTGTAGCGTAAGTACTCTGTGATGTTTGTGTGCATATGTCAAACAGTAGTTCTTTTTCTGTATCAGCAGTATGAAATGTGTCTGTATCCATTTGCATTATATATTTGTCTTCAAATACATGCATCTTACTCTTTTATTAGACATTCACCTCAAGTTTTCAGGAAGAATTGTTAACATTGATTAACTTTTAGAGGCAGCCTCAGCTGATATGCAGTGCTGCTTCTGAAATTGGGTGAGGTACCTTTGGTAAATTTTAAAAGCAGGACTGGTGGAACTTTTCCTTTCTAAATGAGATATTTTTTGAGCTTTTGAAGTCATTTAAATCCATACAGACTAGAATTAAAGCAAATACAGAAAGTTCATAATTAAGGTAGTGGGAAAGGGAGAGTTGACTTTTTACAAAACTGACTTTCTCTCAAGTTTTACTGCAGTCCAGATCCACAAATCCCAGACCTGTAAAGGGTCATAACCAGAGTAAACTGTCCTCAATCTGTTCAAATGTCTTCAGTAATTGGTATATTTTTTTTTCCTGGATATTTTTAACATTTTGGTATAAACTTCAAACGTCTAATTGTAGGTGCTCCATGTAGGTTTGCAGAATTGCCAGCTTCAGAGATCTTCATTAGCAGCCAGTGGTACCTGAACTAGAGGAGTGCCTTCCAGAAGGGCTCCTCTAGCTCCCAGCTCTGTCAGCAACAGCAAGCCTTGCTTTACAGTGGGACCTCACTTTTCAGATAGCTCTGGCTGCTAATTACACACATACTGTGTCTAATCCTGGGGACAGGAGATAAATTTTGTGCTGAGAATCAGGCCCGTGTTCCTAGCTGCCTCAATCATAGGGAGAAAACCTCAAAAACATGATGCAATTTAAGACAAAAGCCTCTGAAATCATAGCAAAGAAAGAGTTTCAAATTGATTATTTAAGAATGTATGTGATTTTTCTTTTTTAAACCTTTTGATGTTTGGCATCTAACTTGCGATTTTTGGCTACATGTGATCAACCATACACTGAAATTTTGTTAATAAACCAGCATTATTTTCCCCTGCCACTCAGCAATAAAACAGATAATTTGCTTCTGCTTAAAATGTGTTTATTGAAGAGAGTTAGTTGCTGCTTCAAGGTTTTTATCTTTTCAAAGTAAAATTATGATTCTCCCTGACATAAAAAATAATTGAGCAAACATCTGAGCTTGTGCTGCACTGCACAGTCCCTGGGAGAGCACCATTTCTGATCCTCACACTTGATTCCAGTGGTCTCCAGCAGTGTTTGGGAGGGTTACCTGGTGACCAGCTGCACAAACATTCTACCTGGCCCCTCCAACCAGCAAAATCCTGCCTTAGGAACCTAAAAGCCTTCTGTGTAAACAAACATCACAAATAAATACCAGAGTGGGGACTGTCCCAATTAAACAGCTGTATAAATAAAAATTTAAAAGGTTTGCCTTATGTGACCAAACTGTGAAACCACAAAGAAAGCATCTGCAAGCAGAAGTTAGAATGAATAGTACTTTCCTTTCAGCTACATGGGCAAAGACACTTTCAGGCAAGCGTCAAGGATGCTGGTTGTTACATTTAATAGTTACTTGCAAAAATGTAAGGTCATACTCTATTCCAGGATGGCTTTGAAACACGCCATTTTATTCTGAAACATCATTGAAAATACACTTCTTTTTTTTTTTTTTGCTAAGAAGCCTTATTAATTAGTTTAGAACCATAACAAAGTAAAAGGTTTCATATTTAAGCAAGATCTGCTTGGTTAAAACATATAAAAACCACATAAATTCAGAGTAGTTCATTCCGCAAAGAAGAAAACTGCATTTAGAATGACTCATAAAGTTATCTTGCCCTGATAGGTGATATGGACTTTGGAGAAAAAACAGTACCTGCTCCACAGGTTATGATATTATTAAGCAATAAAGGAGTATAAATTCACAGGATGTTGATTGTGTCTTCTAAGTATAATCCTGGGAGTTATTGTGTTCGTTACTCTTAAAAATTATTGATATTCATTCTATAGTTTATATGGAAGAATGTGAGACGTTTAGGGTTGGTCTAAGCATGTCAGTTTATTGTGAGAATGCTAGATGATAGCAGGATGTAATTTTTCTGAGAGTAAAACATTTTCAATTTTTTTTTTAATATTCCTTTCTTGAACTACTCATAGTGATACTAATATTCCTTGTTGTAAATAGGTATAATCGCAGACATTCCTGTTTTAATTCCAAGCATTAGATACTATTAGAGGTAGGATTGTCTTTTTAATTAATGGAGCCAGTGTATAAATGGCACACGAGGTGAATTTTAGGTAGCTCTGTGACTTGCTGCCATTTGACTAGCTTTAGTTCTGGCAGTAAGCTTTCAGAGACCTTGCCAATGAAGTTTAAGGTATATTGACTTCAGTTATATAGTTTGCTTCTACCTGACACTTCCCTTTGCTTTCAGCAGAAGGAATTTAGTGTCCGTATTTTAACTCTTGAGTAGAAAGTCCAGGGCCTCAGCTGAAAATGCTGGCTGAGGCAGGCTAACACTGAGCTGCAGGGCTTTGCAGTGGCACATCACATATGCAGGCACACTTTCTGCTTCCTTTTCTCCTCTTGTGGCTGTACCTGCCCAGCTGATTGGCATTTCAGCAGAAACTTCGGCACAGGGTAAAGCTTCAACTAAAATGTTGACAGGCTTGTGTGATCAGACTTAGACCTGCAGTTGCTTTCTCAGTTATCGGCCAGGACACGGCAAAAGAGAAACCCAGGGATGCGTCCTGTGCAAGGAAAAAAAAAAGTCCACATAAAACTATGCAAATCTCATTAATACAAGTGGTATAAATAACTTGTTAGAAATATGAATCCGAGAGGCTGTTCAGGATGTTTAAACTTGGATACTATAAAAACAAGTGAAAACTCCAAGACATTTCAGCACATTATACTCTAGGTATAACAAATGCACTTTGAATTTTCTCTGTCTAGATTGCAGTTAGGAGAGTGCACTATAAAAGGAAATTACATTTTAAGAAGGTGTGAGTAGAGCAAAAACCTGGGAAATTCCCATTAGGAAATCAACTTTCCTCTGCTTTCAATCTCCATTTAAGACCTTCAATGCCCTTTTCAAACACAGATTAAATCATTTATATGAATTGAGGAAGCATTGTGACCACTGGAAGAAATTCAGACACAGAACTGATGTATTTTTCCCATTCCTCCACATGCTGTAAGTCTTTGTTTAGATCGTCTTACCTGTTCTATGCCATAGGATCACACTTGGCAAAGCCATCTGAAAAACTGCAGTGGCACTTTGTTTCTAGCTCTCAAAACAACAAAGTCATTCTTTATTTAATTGCAGTATGAGGATTTTTTTTCCCATTTAAAAAATGTTCCCAATTTGGGTAAAGAATTTATGATGATGCCAGTAATTTCAAATCCATAATAATAATTGCAATTCTTGGAGTGATTTTTTTTCTCCTTACTGTGAATACATAGATTGATCTAACTTCCTAAAACTGCTCCTGAAATCCAGGCTACGTGCTCATGCCTGCTGCTTGACTGAGTAATACATCTGCTTTAAGAACACATGCAAGTATTTACTTGAAGCCTAATGTGGGCATTATAAAATACAAAACTGCCAACCTTTCTGACATAAAAATTATTTCCATTTCCCTGGCCCTATGTGATCCTAGCAAAATTATCTAATGATGGATCCCGATGCCTTGCACTGTGAGGTTCCCTGCTGAGACCTGCAGGCTCCCTAGGACACAGCACAGCACCAGGCAGGCAGGACTCAAGGGCAATTCCTGCTCTGCCCTTGCCATAGTTTTTGAGCCAGGGTGCTCCAGAAAGGCAGTGTGAGCAGCAGTGGCCAGCATTTTGATATTTCAGCCACCCAGGTTTAACCTATCACAAAAATAGGTATCAAAATGCACAAGTTTTCCCCCATAGCCTGTCTCACTTAGATTTTCTTTAAAAAACTTTGAGACTTTTCTGAAAGGTATGAAAAACCCAAACCATTTCCTGTTGAAAACAAAGGAAAGACAAAGATTTCGGTTTATGTTAGATTTGGGCTTATTCATGTGTATAAATAGTGGTCCATGAAAATTAATTGTAGCACTTGAAACATTTTTTATTAAAAATATTTTCATGTTTGCAACTTAATATCCTTGCTAAAAACATCAACAAAAAAAAGTTTCTATAGGCATTCTTTTGCCATCTTAGTTTAAATAATATGCAAACGCTACATAGAAGTCCTTATTTTACTGAAAACACAGATTTTTAGCCACAGCAAAGTATTGTCAGTTCTGGTATCTTCAAAACATTAAAACAGTTGCTGTAACTGAATTGCAAAACTGTTAAAAAAAAAAAGGCATTATTCTTCAACCTTTAAACTGTCTACATTTTGAAGTAAATATGTTATCTTTTTTGATCGTTATCTACTGCGTTATTTTTATGCTTTTAGAATCTTGTAGAAATATGATAGGCTATGAGATCATACCCAGGAAAACTGGGGCTTTGCTTATTTCAGTCTTGCCCACATCCAGGAACAGTTCCCAAAGTCTTGGAACATATTTCATAAATCTTTCTGAAGAAGTTCCTCTAGGATCCACCTAGGAATCATTTTGGTAAACAGTTCAATAACAACTTGTCGTATCTGGCAGCAACATCCTAAAAATAAGGAGGTCCTCCTGTTAGTGGAATAAATTACCACTGTCCAGAAATTGAGGAGGGGAGTCCACGCTAAAGGAAAGAAGTTTCGATGTAAAGATTTACTTTCTTAAGGAAACACTGTTTTTGAAAAAGTATTTCAAAAAGACAAGCCATTCCATATTAAAAGTTTTCTATTGCAACTAATAAGTAAATGGGGATTTGTCCAGCAAAGAGCAAATCTGCACGCTTCTGAAGGTTCACTTCTACAAAGAAAGTTGGGTATCTTCCCTGCCCAAATCTGGAGCTAATGTAGAAGACAAGATATGAGGAAAGGGCCAGAAACTCCATTTAATGAAGGGAAGAAAGATCTGATTAATAACTACAATGCATTTGAGCAACCATTTATTTGAGCTAGCGTCAAGATCACACAAGCCAAGTGTTATTAGGAACTCTGCATAACAATATACACTGAAGCTGGCATGGACAAATACTTGAATGGAGGCTGCCCTCAAAACTGCTTTTAAAATCAGTTATGTGATTGCTGGTCTATGTAGTTTTGTTTGACTATCACTGTGTCCTACGGAAATATTCAGATTTTTTTCCTATTTGTTTTTCTAAAGGCTGGCAACAGAAAATTGAAGATCACTATATTTGATTTAGCTTTTCTTTGTGACAGTTATTAGACTTTTAACAGATTTTTAAATGAAACACATTTTGTCATTTTGCTATACACATTTTGCATCTGTTCTAACTTCTGAAAAGAACATAAAATGTATTCTTTATTGAGCAGTAGAGTTTACAGTTTAAGTTCTATGAAGCCGTGTAATAAGATAGTATTTTCACAAAAGTTGTCTCATGTGTTGCAAGGTATTTTACAGGTATATGTTAAACAAGTATAACGAGCCTTAAAAACAGTTTAAAGAGCAAAGCCACATTACTCCTGATTTAGGCTCAGATCATATAGGAAATTCTTGGACCTCTTAGAAATAAATAGAGACAAAGCTTGATCTGGTATGAAAGGCAGAAAACAAATATCAGCCTTAATACAGATAATGATATTCAAAGATAGATGGCACTTATAAGAATGTGCTAGACAAGCTTTTGGATTCCCTCAAGATCTCTTTATTAGCAGGTATGCTAAAATTGCATGTGTAGTAGGGTTATAAATATTGTACACAGCCTTTCTTAACCAAAATAAGTTGTCTTATTTACTACTGAAAGTTAATGTGTTGTCTAATAAACAAGCTGTTGGGAATAACTTCCTTTTTTTTCCTCATATAATTGCATCTAATGCCTGCTAGAACAATGACACATCTCAAGAAAATCAAGTTATGTTGATAGAGCAAAGAAATAGTAACCAAAAAAAATTATGACTATGCTTAAAAGTTTCACTTGTGACAGTAGACAATTCTACAAGAATAAATATTCCAGCTTCTGTTTGATAATTAACTACAGATTGTGACAAACTGTTTTCTGTACTATTAAACCTGGACTGTTCATGAATTTACATTATAAGCTAATTGTATGGATTAGGCTCTGTAACTTAAACAGATACATCGGTAATGTATCATGAGAACTTTTCAGCATTTGGATAAGTTCTGCATCTGTTACTAGTCAGAAGCAGGAAGGCTTTTCTCTATGTCCTAAATGTTGGCTAGGAGAATAAGATAATTGGTTTATGCTCTTTGAACTGAAAGATATTGTGTTAGAATATAAGCAGTTTAGGAAAAGAAGTTATTAGATATTGGCCTGACATTAGCACCGTGGGGACGTCTGGAAAACAATTTTAACAAATCTGGGAAGGCAGCAGAAACCAAGACTGACTCTAATCCAAGAAAAAAGTAATGGAAATCTGTCCCTTTTTTCTTAAAGATTCCAGTCAGTTAGCTATTTCCTAAAGAAATATTTCTTTACACAGAACTTGCTTTTAGACATCATTAGAAGAGCGGGGGGAATCTCTCATTTCCTGTGCTCAGGCCTACTAATACACATGGTCTTCATTAAGCACTATGAGTTGCTGCTTGGCATATGTCCTATCAGCTATTTTATGTGGGAGTCTTGTTGTTGCATGAGTCTGATCACAGCAACAGTGTTGTGATAGCTCTACTCTGAGCTGGTCCATTACATTCACTGGGATTGCTCTCCTGAGTAAATATTCCCATGAGTCCATCCTGACAAGATTGAGTCCTTTATCTGCGTTAGCCTAGTAGACCTTAAACCCATATGTCTGTATCTTAGTTTCACGGCATTGGTAAATACCCAGGCAACAGACCCCTATTTTCAAGCATATGAAACAGAACAGAGAACTTTGTTAATACCTGTATGTGGCACACTTATTATGATCTTTCCTTTTTCTCATACAGTGTTCCTGCCTGCTCCCCAAAAGCCCATAAATATGGTAAGAAATAAATATGGTAAGAAATAAATACCTTTTTGGAGTTGGAAGCAACTTTAGATATAAATTCAATCCAAAACTTATGTCTTTGTTACATTCCTCAATTGCTCAGTAAGAGGCTCCGATCTGGAGGAGATGCAGAGTGAAATAAAGAACTTTGGCTCAAGCCCTAGGCAGTGAGGTTGTTATTGATCCCTATGGACGTGGGCTACTTGCAACAACTACAAATGATTCCCCAACTCTTTCTCTTGCTAGTCTTCTATGAAAAATATACATAAACATACATTCTACCACTGAGCGTTTCAGGATATGCCAGCTTTTTTTTATTGAAAATTGATTAATTTTTAAGGAATAGTCCCAATGTTTATGCACCAAATATCTTGATAAGAACAAGGTGAATAGATTTTTTTTCTCTCTCTCCAATATTTTAATCTCTCTGTCTTCTGTTTTCAGCTTGCCTAATTTAACCGTATCTGTGGCCATCATTTAAATTGTAAGTGCTGTATAGCCAGACAAGAGATTCCATAGAATTTAAACTGGGAGGATTTTCCTTCTCAGTTAGTTTTAGTATGGAAACTCCATGATGGAAATGAAAGGATTACTTTTTTCTCCTCTCTAGCTATGACCTGAGAACAGTAGTCTTGTGTTTTGCACCACAGCTATTAAAAAATGGCAGTGCAGACAAATCATCATTGGAAAGGTAGTGAGTGGTGCAGTAAAGAGTAAAAGCAGGGCAACCTTTCATCACCACTGCAGTTCAGCTGCCAGAGCTTGATAGCATTTTCCATTCCATTCTACTGACAAATCAATGGCAGCAGAGACTAGAAGATATAAAATAAAAATCTTTGTTGTTTTCCAGATAAATTAAGTACAGTCACTGAAAAAATGAGAATCATACAACCTTCAATTGACTTCAGTCAACTGTGTAGGCAGCAATGGCCTCAGACTATGCTCAGAAGGAGGCCTTTAGGCTCCTGTATGCACGGTGTGGGATAGAGCAGTTTATGCTCAGGGTAGGGGGGCAGAAAGGCTGGGGTTTATAAATATGAAAATTTAATAATAAGTATAACAAAAATATAAATTATTTCAAAACCTTGGCTGTTTTCTAAAATTAAGACTTTTTCAAAGAGCAATCTTTGGTTTTAGCTGTATTGTAAAGACAACTGGCTAGCAGGGGACAAGTTTTGTAAGGTGGCAAGAGCAATCTCCACTGAACTCAGTAGGAACCTCATTGGTTTTGTGCTGAAAACTACACAGCACAGCTCACTGAGCTTTTCCTAATTCATCTATTTTTATCATTAGCTAGTTTAAAAACAGAAGCAGTTTTGAGATGTAAATAAAAGAATATGATATAAAAATATGGACTTTTATTTGGAATAAGGAAAGTAAATGTCTGAAAACCTATTTGAAAATGATGCTGAGCACAGATCAGTAAAGATCCCTTCGCATTAGTGCCTCCACTCAGAACACTGAATCTGCTGATTCACTAAATAACAAACAAAGTCACAAATCTTCTAGAGGAGATCAGGCCAATGTTGGTGCAATGAAAGACACAAGTTCTGTAGTGGCCACATCAGAAGGGAACAAGTAGAAAGCCAGTGGAGAGTCCTCACCCCTACTGGGAGCTGGGGCCATAGGCACACCAGGGCTGGGGAAACACTGTGCCTCCTCTTGTCCTCTCCCTGTGCAGCCCAGAGACCTCCTCTACCCATCAGCAAACTCTCCCCAGGGCTGGGGAACATGAAAGGAGGGTGCTGCTGTGCTGGCGTGTCTCAGCCCCCTCAACGGCATTTCAAAAGGTATGGCAAGGCTGTGCGTGTCTGAGCACCCTATGGAGTGGAGCTTAGGTCTAGTCAAGCCTTCAAGATCAGCGTTGGCTAAGGAGATTATTTTAGGATATGTCCTAATGGAACTTCAGTTTTAAGAGAATGATTGAGGCAGAATAATGGTATGGGAACAGCTTCATTTTGTTCTTTGTATGAATTGAAGGATACACAAATTATCTCAGGTAATGAGAACATGTGTTCCTGTAAAGTATGATCCTGCTGTGATCAGGAAGTGTCTAGCAGCTTCTCTATCTTTTTCCTTGTTCTTTTGAAATAACCCACTTTCCAATTTAAAATATTCTAATTTCTGAATGTAATATTCATCTCGGCAAGTCTTCTGCAAAAATATCAAAGAAAGATAGGATTTTTCTTTTTTTAACTTAATTTTAGACATTTAATTGATTTTGTTGCCCTTGGTGTGGTGGCTACAGTGACAATGTGTATGAAATCTATCTTCTTTTTACTTGCTCATTTACAGATTTGTTACTAGCTTACTCTTAATTTATCAAATGGGTTAATGAAAATGTTTATTATCAGCATTCTTTAAATTTTACTTGAACAATTGTTTACAAATAGAATATATTAAAACAGCTCTTTCCACTTTTAAAAAATATCTTAGGTTCTGTATATTTATTATTTATAATTATTAGCAGGTCATATAACATTTCTACCTCTGGGCTATTTATACATTTGTCTTTTTTATTTGTCTTTTCAGTCAAAGAGTTCTATGTTCTAGCTTCTGATTTTATCACCCAAACATTTTGAACACTCTATTACTGATTAGGGAAAGATGAAGTAGCTCTTATGCCATTTTAGGACCAATTTTTGAATGATTACTTACTTAGAATAAATAAAATTATATTCTGTAGGTTTACCAAGATCACCTCAAATAAACCAACAACTGAATGTCTCACAAATGAAAAATAATGAGATATATAGAAAAGTCAAAAATTTTCTGTTATAATTTTTTGACTGGCTCCATTCAATACATAAAATGTGAAACAATTCTTACAAAGGAGAATACTACATACCCAAAAAAGAAGCTAGTTTGGTTTGTTTTGGGTTTTTTGGCTCTACTGTGATAAGAAAGTGGCATTTCTCAGATGTTTCTCATTAGTCTCAGTACTAGCTACTTTCCAGATAAATGTGAACTCTCTCCTGAAAATGAGAAAAGCAGTATCATGAAACTGAGGTTGCAGAAATAGATCTCCCATTGGAAAAAAAAAAAAAAAAAAATCCAAACCAGACTTCATATTTGCCTAAAAAGGCAAGGACTCAGCAAAATACTTCAGTATCTGCTAAACTTTATGTACATTTCAGAGTAAAACATCGTCTTTACTCAAGGAGTGGCAAAACTCACATTGGCTTCAAGACCAGAGAGACATTTCACCTGAACGTATACTTCTGTCCTTAATTGCTGCAATGAACATAGGGCTGAAGTACCTGTGGTGGGGGGTAATCCTTTATTTGAGGTCTCACTTGCATGGTTTTGGATGTCTGCACTCCCATGTCTCTGACCAGTTGTCCCCAGCCAGAACAGCAGGTTTTGGAGCACATAAAACGTCCTACTGCATTTTGGAAGAACGTGGCTCATTGCCAGGTTCATTTTACTGAAGAGGTGACACTGCTTATTTAATGGTCACTTCTTTGGGTGAGAGGTTCCTTGTCCAGGCAGTATCAGACAGAAGAGACTACATCTGAAGAAATAGCCTTATTTCTAAATTACATCATTGTCCACTTGGACTTCTGCAAGGCATTTGACACTCTCCTGCACAACATCCTTGTCTCTAAATTGGAGAGACATGGATTTAATGGATGTACCATTTGGTGGATAAGGAAGAGCAATGCCATAAAAATCATCAGGAGGCTGGAGCACCTCTCCTGTGAGGACAGGCTGGGAGAGATGGGGTTGTTCAGCCTGGAGAAGAGTAGGCTCCAGGGAGATCTTACAGCAGACTTCAGTACTTAAAGGAGGCCTACAGGAAAGATGAGGAGGGACTCTTTATCAGGGATTGTAGTGATAGGACAAGGGGTAACAGTTTTAAACTGAAATAGGGTAGATTTAGATTAGATGTTAGGAAGAAATTCTTTACTGTGAGGGTGGTGAGGCACTGGAACACATTGCCTAGAGAAGTTGTAGATGCTTCCTCCCTGGAAGTGTTCAAGGCCAGGTTGGATGGGGTCTTGAGCAACCTGGTCTAGTGGAATAAAATGCTCATGTAAGATGACATTGCTCATTGCTCATTAATAAAATGCTCATGTAAGATGACTAACTATTCATAGTGCCTTATAGGTAGGATAGTTGTTCATGACCTGTTTCAAGGCAATCAATGTATAGACAAAGTAATACATATCTAAAATGCATAAAGAAGCATCACTTCATTGAATTTTTCTACTTTCCATTGTCTTATTTCTCTGCAGAGAAATGTTTACTAACCTACTGGTGGTTAGATTGCACTATCTTTTCTCCTTAAAACAGACACAGGCTAATGACCATCTGTTGTTATAAAATTTAGTATTCACACAGGATGCTATAAAAACAACCACAGAGCTGTATGAAAATTAGTTTTTAAAATAAGCTCCATTTACTGTTTTGGCTTTGGAGGAGGGGAGACCTTTTAAATCATGTTTCTTTTCAGGTACTTTTGGAGGACATCAACTGTTTTCAATAAGATGGGTTTGATTTTTATAGTATTAGATCGAAAGTACAGGAAGGGAGGCAGCAGTGAAATAAATCTAACTAAATGAGACCACAGAGTGTTTTCATATCTAAACTCAAAAGCATTATGAGTGCTTTTTGCTCAAGTCATGATATTTTCACTGCACATAAAATAGTTTCCTATCCATATCAAAGCACATCCAGAAATACCTGGATTTCAGTGCCATTCAGCTTGAGAATGCTGAGCATCGTTTTGGTCTAGATCCCCATGTGGAGTAAATTAGCGTGGCTTTGTCAGCTTAAGTAAAGCTTCAGTAATGGAATAGCTATTTAGACCAGCTGAAGATTTGACGTACATTCCTTTCCCTCCCTTTTTTTTGGACAGTCTCTTGGTTGAAATCAGCGTGAATTGCAACACGTATAAGCAATACAGAAGCACTTTTTAATAAAGGTGGTTGCATGTTTAAGATCATGAATACTGGGAGAAAACTGGAGTGAAACAGTATGTATAAACCACTGAAGGGTTTCTAACCTCTTGTAAGTCTCTTCCAGTCTAAAAGAATTTCACCACTAGCCCTTACATGCTGCAAGGAGTAAATGTGTATCACAAGCTAGGCTGCAGCTAAACTTTTGAGTCTTGATGTTTGACCACTAAGAGCCTGTGAAAAGGTACAGCTTGCCAGATGAGGACAGCAAAAAAAGAAAAAAATACATTTTATTTGTAGATTAGTTTTGAGATGAAACTCAAAAAAACCCTACACATTAAAGCAGAAAAGATTGGATATATTGGGAAATGCAGGGATAGGGAGTGCTTTAAGGTAGCCGTATCTTGAGAGGTTTTTGAAAATTAATAAGGACATGCC
Source organism: Eurystomus gularis (assembly GCA_013400335.1). Lineage (NCBI taxonomy): Eukaryota > Metazoa > Chordata > Aves > Coraciiformes > Coraciidae > Eurystomus > Eurystomus gularis. The sequence goes on along the minus strand of VZZY01014353.1, from coordinate 2,056 downwards.
TTCCCACATTTTTCCTTTTTGTCCCCTCCTAGAAAATAGCATGAGAAGAGTCCATGCTTTTAAAACTGAAGGTGTTTTTTTATTGAAGAAACCAACTGCATCTATCTTTTTAACCCTTTGCACATGTTCTGATTTCTTGCCAGAGACTCTGCAGACTCCTTTTCCTTGCAAGGTGTGTTCCTCCTTCATATTCTATACAGGATGTTACTACATTTCCTTGCTTTTTACCTTTTACTCCACCATTTGTAAAGGATAGAGATCTCTTATTTCTTTACAGAATAAATGAAGGAGTAAAACTGCTTCTGCAGAGCTTGGTACAGCAAAGCTCAACTTTGCACAAGTAGAGAAACGTCTCAAAAGAATCCTTGAGCCAAGGACGGGGAAAGAAAGGTAACTTTTCAAAGAGCAAAAAATGTAAGCAAGCAGGGGTTTTGCAAGCCAGTTCTAAAGGAAAGGGAAATTAAAGATGAATAGGGTCATGTTGCGCTGGTTCAGCCATCATCATTTTACACCGCCATCAGTTGCCTGATCACACAGGCCAACAATGAACTCAGCAACATCCCCTCCGAAGTCTTCTTTCAGACAAGTCCTGCTATAGGTTCCTGTGGGCCCAGCTACTCCACTGCCCACTGCAGTGCCAGCATTGCCTGCTGGATACAATGGACAGAAATGGCTCCCTCAGGATCTTATGGCAGGACTGTCTGAAAGAAGATGATGGCTGAACCAACACAACAAAATTGGCATAGTCGGCAGCTTGGTCTGAAGGAAGATCCTATGAAACTGGATTAAATGAGACCATGAGTACCCTCAAGGAGATCCTGTGTGCTGTTGTTGAGGTTGGAAGAGAATGAAGGTGACCAGAAGGAGACAAGGTGGGACCAGCTTGACCAGAAAGCATTTGAGAGTACGAAAGTGCCAGTGAGCAAAGATAAAGTGATGAACGCGATTGAAGTGGTAAAGAGCATTTGCAAGTAGAAAGTGAGCAGAAACCTTGCACTTTGAGAATGTAATTTTGAGAGTAGAAAGTGAGCAGAAAGAGACAAAATGGACAGAGAGAAGTGAGCAGAAAATGTTAGAGAGTGTTTGTGTGTAGAAGACTAATGTGAAGACCCCCAATTTCCATGTAATAAGAGACTGTGAATTGAATGTGCCTGTGTGAAGAAGATATGAAAATATGATGGCTGAAAGTGCCTGTGTAAAGAATTGCCCAAAAGGTTCTCCAGACTCTGGCCTTAATGCTGGGGCGATGCCCGTAACTTGGGTCTGGATAATGGTAGTTCTCCGGACCCTGGCCTGAAGGGCAGTAAGACAATTACTGCCTGTAAAGTTTTCCAGAATCCTGGGTCTGGATGATGGT
>VZZY01014342.1:205504-242716 GCA_013400335.1 Eurystomus gularis | reverse complement strand
GGCGAGGGGCGGGCGCCATCCAGGGGCCGGGGGCTGCCTGCGCCGCTGCGGGGGGGCCAGGAAGGGCTAACGCGGCTAAAATATTGATGTAGTCGCAAAAAATCGTTCATTAAGGCAATTTAATCTTTGCTATTAAATGTCCTTTCAATTCATGTGAGGTAATTAAGATGCAGTTAAAGTGATTAAATTCTAATTACTTATGCTAGGCAGAGAAATATTTGCCACAGTAATATGGTTAACTAAAGACCTAGCTAAAGAAATTTAACATTTGCTTTAAATGATATCGCAGGAAAATCAGGTGCTTTCCCCTGATTGATCCACTTAGCAACATATTTTGTGATGGTGATGTCAGCTCACTCAAGTGGTTACAGATCCATCAACACCGTCAGTTTATGTAAACCCCAGAATCCCAAACTGTCAAGTCAGCGCTCCTTAGCCAGATTCACTTTATTATTCTGGGGGCAGCAAATTAAGGTCACTCATTTTAATACAGTGCAGAGGAGTGAGATGTTTACCATTCAGTCTCAGCTGGGATCTGTATGTTGGTGGGCTGATGTTATTCTGTGAACTTCCCATATATAGGAACACATTTTTATCTCTTTTCATGTTAGGAAACAACAAAAGAGGAGTATTGCCTGGGCTTGATGACAGAGAAATAAGAAACAGATGGAGTGACCTCCAAGTTAGATGGATACACCTGCACTCTAAATAAGCGTAAATACAAATCATTAGAGAGACAAGTGCAAAATGCTGAATGATGCCAGGAGTAATAAGAAATAATTTCGTGTGGGTTCAGACATTTCAGAGTAGCCGGTGCTCTCTTCAGCTAAAAGGGGAACGTTTTGGAGAGCAACCAGTGAACTGTGTCACCCATATGGGCTTTCATTGCTAACAGGTGAATGGCCTTATCCTACAGCTGGTTGAAGTTTTTGGGAATGCTCTTTGCAGCATCAATGCTGACCGCTCCCTGCTACTGTGGGAACACAAGGCTACAAGCTGCCCTGATGTGCAGAAGCTCTGTCTCACACAGCACCTTTTCAGGGGGATCCCATCTCTCAGGTGCCTTTGAAGGCCCCAGGGCAGTGACAAGTAGGATGTGGCAGTGTAGGGGACCACCAAGTATCAGAGTGCATGGTGCACAGCAGCTGCAGTTAATCCTTCAGGCCAAACAGATTTGCTTGCTTTTAGTTCATGTGGTGAAGTCTGCCCTCAGGTAGTATGTGTCTTACAGGGCCATTATCTTGCTCTCATATTCCCCCACATATGAAGTTTTTTATAATTAGGGAAGACGTGTCATCTATGTGTCTCGCTGCATGCTCCAGAGGTGTTATTCACATGATAAGTATGGAGATTATCACACTTTATTATATTTTATCATCACCATGAATTTACCATAAACTTTTGGCTGCTTGCTTCCACTGAGCTGTTGTAGCCCATGTGATTAGGACTATCTCTGATGGCCAAAGTCCTCAAGCAGTTTCAACCTCCTATGGATATCCTGCTGCCTTTTCCACCCACAGGTAGAGCCTCCTTCAGAAGAATATCCTCCAGGATATTCTCTAGCTTGTACCAGCGAAGAGTCTTCTTTCTCTAGAGATGTTATTGGATATTTTGTGATGTTTCAAAACTAGAAACAGATGCTTTAGAAAGAGATTCCCAGGGTCTTAGTGGGCACAGTTCAGACTGAGGCAGCTGAGGCAGGTCCCAGCCTTTATAGACCCGACACAACAGAGATTAGAAAATACATGTAAGGAGAGGATGCTAAAAGCGTTTTTTAAATGTCTCTAAGATGTGCCCTGTACACAACGAAGTTGAGACAGCTAGAAGACTAGGTTTTGCAAGAAAAGGAGGAAAAGTTAATAATCACAAAACTTTTGAGAACTCTCTCGAGTCAGTCTAAAATGTCTCCTTGTCTCTGCCATGGTACATGCAGAAATGCAGGGCTTTTGTCAGCCCTTCTTTGAGCTGGGCTGCATCATTTCTTGGGATTTTCCCACTCCTGGGAAGGGTGACTTCTCTGAACACACAGCAATAAAGCTGTTGGCTTGTAAACTCCCCAGTGCTTTCTGGGAATCATGCACTGGAGTCTTTGAGAGAAACATAAAGCAGTTGGTTTTCTCTCCTACCTGTCTGAAGCAAGTACAATGCTCATGAACAGTAAGGGTGAGACAATCGTCAAAACTACCACAGTCCAATGAGGGTAGTGGTAAAGACCCCAGAGCTCAGTGCTGAGCTTACCTTCTCACGTGGAGCAACTGGAAGGTGCCTCCTTAGGCAAGACAGAGCCAAGTCCACAGTCGTGAGGGATCACTAATCCTTTTTGTTCCCCAAAATAAACATTTCAGCTACAAAATGGGTTCCTACAGACTCCTCCTCTCTGTAGTGTCCAGCTCAATCTTCCAGCCACGGTGCTAATTGGTGTCAAATAATGTGTCAAATGTGATGGAAATTAGTGTGGTGTGAACTTGCTCACAGGGAGCTGAACCAAGACTGCCTCCTCATCTCATACAGGGCACTCAATGGCAATCAAGTAATAATGGCTTGTGGTCAGCAGTGACCTGGGCCAGAGCTGGAAACGTGACCTGTCACCTCAGGGTGAAAGGCCCCATATCTCATCGCTGGTGGCCGGCATACGGCCTGCTCTTCATGTCAGCCAGGCTCTGAATTCATCATGGTTGGAGATGTTATTGTCTGTGTGTCTCCTTGTTGCTGGTCTGGACCTTCTCTGTGTACAAACAGAGCGGGAAAAGGGCTCCATATAAGTGGAGATCCACTGTGTGCCTTAGCTTCCTCCTCCACGGGGTGAGAAGACTCGTGCCAAGGGACTGTACACTTCCAAGAGGAGCTGTAATGCTGTGCTGCAGCAGTGCACTCGGCAGGCGTGCTCCACACCTGCTGCCCTGTGTCCCTCCTCCCTTTGCAGCCAGGTCAAAAACCTGGTTGTGGCCATTGTGTGTGTCTGTTCCGGAGCTATGGGAACTGCTGCAGGCAGCTGGTGAGCGGTGTGACCCTTCTGAGCTCATGGCCACTGCCTCAGCCTCTCGGTGTGCACCTAAGGGCCTAGCTCTCTCAGTGCCAGGTCTGAAATGCTCTAAACCCATCTTCTTCTTCTTCCTCAGCACCTGCCCCTTTTCCATTGTGTATCTGAGAGCATGCACTCAGTGATGGCAACATGGTGGGTTACCAGCTGAGCAATGCCTCTCGCAGTGGCAGTACCTGGTCATGGCCTCTGCCTTCACAACTAGCCATGGGCCTGGAGCAGGGTTTTCCCAAGTAGGACTTGCTGTTGTTGTTCTTATTATGTGCCCCAAACAAACCAGCAGAAAGAAGGTTTATTGAGAATATTACCAGTTTCATTCTTTGTTTCTGTTTTTTAGAAAGGAAAGGAAAAGGAAAATTCATGTTTTCCAGACACAGCTAGGCACACGTGTATGCACCAAGTGCTCCTGGAAATTGATTTATGGTAATCAGGGTTTTTTTCCTTAGATTTTAAAAAGAAATCCACTCTCTAGGGATGAAAGACTAGATCAAGCATCAGGGTTAACACCTGAGCTTACTGTAATCTTGACTTTTAGACTGACAGAAGAGTGTAGTTCACATCACAGGTGGGCAAAATATTCTTTTCACTATCTCAAGCTAAAGATGCAATTAGTGTGTTTTCATAGGGGACATGAACCTGCTCACACCCCTGGCAGAGCAGGACTGATCCTGCTGTGCTGCACATAGCCGGGCCAGCTGGGTGCTGCAGAAGAGCAGCAATAGATGGTGGAGCTGCAGCAGAGAGGCTCTGGTTCTATACCACACACAGGCAACTGGGCCGCAATGTAGAGACCTTACAAGGTTTGGCAAGTTAGCTCGGCCAAATCCCTTGGGCGACTTAGAAGGAACAAAGGGAGACAAAAATAGATTGATGGATTGTATCAGGAGAATTGCAAGTGTCAAAAATATCTGTTGCTCAGGGCAGAGGAAGATGGAAGTGACTGGAAGAGGCCAGAGTTCAGCTGTGGATTTATAAAGCTCCTTCCGGCACTGATAGTATTACATTGTCATATCTGCACGCGTTGCCAGAGTCAGAGTGACTCTTTCTTTACCCTCTGCTTTACTTTTTTCTTAACTAGACTTTCTTAAGGCTTTTTCAAAAGGCATCACAAGTAGCATCACTCAGCCAGGGCAGCCCAGAGACAAAGAGCTCGGCTGTCTGCAGTGGGGAACGAGGGCAGCGAGCGAGCCAGTGTGCCATAGGTGAGGTACATGCCGCTGGGGAGCACAGCACCCCACAAAGCACCTGAATTCAGCTTCTGTGCTGTGGAAGAGGGTCCACTCACAGTGTTCATGGGCAGGGGACACATGAAGGGCACCAGTGCAAATTACGTTTATTATCTTCTGCTACCTAAATAAGATGCAGATGAAGGTCTGTGATAAACAGTTTTGAAGACAGGCTCTTGTGTTTTTCCAAAGAAGGGTTTTAGTCAGTGTCTCTGGAGCCTCTGACTTCAGTGGACACCCTTGCCAGCATTTAGAGGAGGACCTGCTGAAGCAGATGTAGCTGCTTTGTGTGAGTGTGACCTGGGCTGAGGGCAGGCTGCTGTCACCAGGCTGGACAGCCCCACTTTGTCAGCCCTCGGAGTGTGAGCTGGCCACTCTCTGTGCCTGCTCTGGATAGACTCTCATGCTGGAGCAGATTTTATCCCTTGGTGTACATTTGTTCTCTGGCAAGCTGGAAGCTACAATTTATTATTAAAATTGATTGGCTCCAGTGCAGGGAAAACGATCGTAAGGAAACCCTATTACGGTTTTTCATTATCACTATTATTTCTTTTTAAGTGCTATTAATATTCCTGAGTCTGGACAAGGCAGAAGATGAGAGGTGGTATCCACCCTTGTTGCTTACAACCCAAGGCCAGCAGTACTGTCTGCAAGGGCTCTTTGAACAGTTAAGTATATTGGAAAGTTTTTGCCCTCAATCTACCTCTGGCAAATGGGAGTAGTGCTGAAAAGGAAATGACTTTTGCATTGCTTGAAAATGATCTGGATTTTGAAAGTGTTCCCAGTCACCCCAGGTGGAGAAAGGCTCTGCAAGCAATGCTGGGCAGAGACAAGCCCAGTGTGCTGCTCAGTGGGCACCAGAGGTGCAGCAGGATCCAGAGTCCAAACTGGGCTGAGCTGGCCTGGGCTGCTCTGCCAGGGGCAGTGGCTGCCTCAGTTTCACCTGTTGGGGCTCTGCTGTGTCCAACGAGGATCAAACCTGTTGCATGTGGGTCTTCGTGCCCCAGATAAGGTCCCAAATTGCAACTGAGTCAGTATCTCACTCTCTCTGAACCAATATATTATTAACCTTAACTCAAAGTAGAACTCCAACTTGGAAGTGAGGACAAGAACTGTCTTATTTCACAGGCTAAGCTAGAGCTTATCTTCACCTGTTCTCAATGCATGTGGACCAAGCCTTAGGAAACCAACAGTCCTGCCTAATGGTTTGTTAAAAAATAAAGTCCACGCTGATCTGCAGGAGGAAGGGATGGCTCCCAGCTTCTCCAGAAACCACCATGGGAACCTCAACCCTCACTTTCTGATGGGCTTCACTGAAATGGAGTTTTATTTGCAAAACACCAAGATTGGCTTTTTTGTATCATAGACTGTAAGGGATTTATTTTTTTCTGCGATGAGAACTTTTTTCTTACCTCTGTGACGTTACTAGCAGTTATTATGAGGTCTCTTATACAACTGAAGTTGAGGAACAAGGTATGTTGTAACTCTTGGGACATTTTCTAAGGAAATAATTACTTAGGAATATTATGTTTCATGAGATGAGCACAAGCTCAGGAAGACAACATGTTAAGCAATTTCATTTCACAATAGATAGTGGTTTTTTGTTATTCTCTATGATTTTGGAGAACACCGTTAGTTCATTAGCAACATTAACTCTTCACAAACATTACTAGTTTGTGATTGAAACCCCAAAGGTTTACAATGCTAACTGAACTAGTTTTGTATCTACTGCTGTGACTGTCACTGGTGATGTGATGATTCCTGCTGAAGCATTGTACTGTGCTGACTTGGATCATGCTATTTGTGTAGTTAGGATTTTGTGACAAACGACTATCTGGACAGAGTATCTAGGTGAAAGCTGGAATTTCTGTAGTCTGAAAAAGGAAGGTATAAAGCAGCATGAGCAGAAATGAAGTACTGGGCATGGCAAACATTGCCTGAGCTTGGTTTGTCTCCTTTTCTGCGTGAGCCCGTGAGCAGGGGCAGAGTCAGAGCTGGAGGCTGAGTTTGTTACAGAGCCCAGCTTCTGCAGCTGCTTTCATGGGAACTTCTGATCATCAAATGGTTAGATGTGTATAAAAGATTGAGATGCTGTTGATATCTTCTTTGCTCAGTCCTAGTATTTGTCAGTAAATAGCAGACTATTCTTGCAAAAGTATTTTTAACCCTTGAGTTATCAGTGTTAACTTTGAATGGGGATGTGGAATTATTTCAACGGGCACTGATCCCCACAGTGAATTCAGCAGCTTGAATTCAGTGAGGGCTTGCTTGCATGAGGAAACCTGTTTTTTCAGCCCAGAAGCTCCACAGTGTTTTAGAGTTCAGGATGTAACTTCAAAGCACTCTTCAAAGGTTTTCAGATAAAAATAACTGTAGAAGATAGGAGTTTGGCATCCAAGTCCATCTGATTGATGTGTCATTGCTTATGAAAGAATGTGTAGCTGGAATATACATTGTTAGGGAGTTCTTCAAAAGATTCTAGTCAAGGGGCCTGAGATGCTGGTGTCTTGGTCCCTGCCTGCCTGGGCCAGTAGAAGGTGCTTTTACATCTCCTGAATCTTGCCGTCTGATCTGTGCAGTTGCTATTTTTCTAAGTACAGAAGGTGGATTACTATTTTTATACCTCCCACAAGCAATTAAACCCTCATGCCAAGGCTGGCTCCTGGTGGCAGTAAAAGATATAGGAAGGACCTTTGTAAAGTATTTTGCTGTTTTCATTCTAATAACCATGGAATAGGTGGAGACACTGCACAAAATTCTTTATATAATCAGCACTAATCTCCACAGAAACCAGGACGAGGCAGGCAGAGACAGCACATCCATATTACCTTCAGAAATACATCTCTAAATCAGCACTAAAGGAAATTGTTAGAGAAAAAAATGGGAAACAGACAACTTCAGACTCTTTTGAAAGTGAGGCAGAGCAATCTGTCCTCCCAAGGAAACCTTTATTCTAGTGAAATGCCAACAAGATGAGCTGGCAGACAGTCAAAAGCTGGTAGGGGATCCAGGAGTCACCCTCCCATCCCCTTGGATCCTGCCTGGCAGGTGATCTGCAAGGCAGATTGCAAATTACAAGTGCCCTTTAACAATGTAGAGCAAAATAATGTTCTTAAAGGGAAAGAAAGGGTGATAGATGAAATAACACGGAATTCTATAAGGACCATTTACTATACCATTGTTCTGTGTGTCAAAATGTGCTTTACTTTGCTCAGAATACATAATAGTCTGGCCTGTAAGACTGTAGTAGCATCTTGGTTTCTCCCAGTTCCGTATTTCCCAGCCAATAAAAAGCTACAGAAATGAATTGACAGCAAATAGTAAGACTTTTTAATGATTACTTTAGAGCTCAGTGAATTTCCACCCTACCTCATAGGGATAGCACATAGTTAAATTCTCGGCACTAATGGGTGTTATCAGAATGTAAGCTCTCAATGATAGCATTTGCTGAGTTTTAATAGACAATGACAAAGGTATTTTTCTAAATTCTATTCCTGGTATTTTTTTGTAGCTTATAGTTAAGTTAGAAAATTAGATGTCACACATCCTCTCTAAATCCAGATGCTGACATAAATGGTCCTTTTTCCATAGTTTGTCCTGTACTGTGTGCCCGTGCGCTCCTCCGCCAGCTCTCTCTAACTGTCCTCCCCTTTCTTGCAGCATGCAAGAGGAAAGAACAAGAGCACGGGAAGGATAGAGGGAATACACCCAAAAAGCCTCGGTTGGTTTTCACGGATGTCCAGCGTCGAACTCTACATGCAATATTCAAGGAAAATAAGCGTCCATCCAAAGAATTACAAATCACCATTTCCCAGCAGCTCGGGTTGGAGCTGAGCACCGTCAGCAACTTTTTCATGAATGCACGGAGGAGAAGTTTGGATAAGTGGCAAGACGAGGGCAGCTCCAATTCAGGCAACTCATCTTCTTCATCAAGCACTTGTACCAAAGCATGAAGGAATAACCACAAACTAAACCTCGGTGGAAAAGCTTTATAAATAAATAAATAAATAAAGACAGACCAGGACCTCAGCATAGCAGGTTTATACTTAGAACTATTTGAAAAAATGATATTTATAAGTCCAAAGAAACCAAAGACTTATTTCACCTGCATTACGACTTTGTTCTAAGACACACACTTTAGTAGGAGGACGACTTGCAAAAAAAATAGAGAGGAAGAAGAAATGGAGGGAATTAAACCGAATACAAACAGAAGAGAAACAGACCACTGGTCTTACACCTTCGCCCACGATCATCTTCACCGTACTTGGCTGTTTAGTGGTTTGGAGCATAGTGATTTCTTGTCATTGAACGGACATCTCTTCAGATATGGCTCTTCATTTCCACAGCAATTGCCATGAAGGTGTATAGTGTATCCCTATTGCATACACACCGGTGGTTAGGGACTTAGGGTTGGTCTTCAGAGAGGGTTGTGCCATGGCACGACGAACAAAGCGTGGAGTCGTCTGAATTAATTTGAACGGTAGTGTGATTTTTGCTATTTCATGGTTTGAACTTAGCCAGTGCAATGCCTGGAAACAAGTTCAAACTAGGCAAAGGAAATTTTGAATGGTACCTAAACCAGTGCATTCTCTTTGTTTGTTAAGGAATGTTCAGATTTAAAAAAAGGAAAACTATTCCATCCATTAAAAAAATCGACTAGCTACCAAAGAACACATTTAATAATTATATTGCAGGTATTTTATTGCAATGATTTTAATATTCCAAAGCTATTTTTACAAAAAATACTATGTAGAGTTATAGGTATAAACTAATCTAACTGTGTAACACATAAAACTTGTAATCAAGACTGTTATTTGCAATTAGTAAAACCACATTATTGTTTCTTTCCATGATTGGCAAGAAAGAATGTTATTCAAGGAGATCACAGCCCCTGTCAGAGTACAGGTACTGATAACGGGATGCTGCTTCCACTGAAGTCAGTGAGCCTTTTTGTTGCCAATTTTAACTGGAGCAATAAAAGGGGCCGTTACTGCCATCTGTAAGATAGTGTGGTAGCTATCATGTGTGCATCCCCTGATTGCGCTCTCCCAGGCTGATATTGCTGGAAGCCTGCTAAACAACGCTCTTTGCAAACCATGCGCTGTGTACAAATACAGCTCAGCTCTGCCATCTAGCCTGCAAACAGGAGACCTGAGGCATTTTGTATGCAAAAATGAAGAGAATTGTGAAATGTAAAACCACAGGGCTCAGCATCTGATCAATACTCATTGACATTGTTGAGCTTTTTTTACCTATTGACTTTACTAGGCAAAGGAATAGCAATAGCTTTGAAGGCTCGTGGTCTTTTCCTCTTGATAGCAGCGGTACAACATCAGTTAATGTTGGTGGGAAGGGCTCCAACAGGAGCTCCGGTAGTGCTTCTGGAGGGCCAAATTGTGGTGCCTCTGAAGTCAATAGCAAAATTCCCAAGACACGGATACAGCCTGATGTTTTGCAGCACCGTATCTGTGTGCAGCAGGCTCAGCTTTTGTCCTGTGCATTCTTTCTTGCTCATCTATTAATCAGGAAAATGCATGAAATAGTTTAAAGTTTGTAGCTGAAAAGCTTTAAGTGCTCTATTGCTAACAGACCCATAGAAGATAAATCATCCCACTCCTACTCTGATAAAATAAAAAAGAAAAGTGTGCAACATCTGCATATTAAATTTTAGTGTAAGGGGAAAATAGATGTTAAAAACCATACATGTGCCTGTTAGATTTCTAACTGGTGTTTCCAATTACTGTAGTAATTCTGCTAGGTATTTTAAATTCTGAAGTAGCCAAATATGCAGCTATAGGCCCAATGCAAGGATTAGAAACAAGTAATCTTATTTACACCCTCTTCAAAAAAAAAAAAAATAAAAGAAAGAAAAGAAAAAAAGAGAGATAAAGGAAAATCCAAGGTAAACTAGAATCCAATCACCATCAACAATAGCAGATGCTGGTTTTTGGGATGAATCCCACTCAAAATACTAGCGACACCAAAGTTTAGCAACTTTGTAGCACCAGTTATTTCCTAAGAGGACAGGGTCTAGTCAAGGTTCAGGGTATACAGTTAATTTCCAGTAAGTGTTTAGAATACAGCTGAAATATCTCTTTATTAAAATAAAGTTAAATAAACCCAAGATTTTTGGCACTGACTATTTCTCCACATTTCCTTATGTTAAACCCACTTTAAGACTGATAAAACAGTTATCTATGAAAACATAATCTAATCTGTGAGTTTTTACAGTCTCTAGCTTACCTTAAATTTTAGTGAGATTTCTTTTAAAGTGTTGCATCCCCACAGAGACATAATTGACATGGAAGCATTAATAAGCTCACACCTAAAGTATGTTATGAATGCAGTTTCATTAGTGTAAGGTCAATAAAGGACAGTAATAACTAACGTTTTGGTTTTTTTAGCAAAACACTGCTTTGTAACATACCTATAGTTTAGAAAAGAAAGCCTTATTTATTTAAAACTTGAGAATTAAAAAATGCAGGGAAATTCAAAGTACATTGCCGCATTTTTTAGTATTTCCATTGTATTGTCTTTAGAGACTACTTGCTGAAACCAAAGAGAACTTTCATACCAGCATTAAATTTGCACCCAATATGCAATTTCAGGATCTCTGATACACACGCATGCAAGCCCCTGAATAAGTCTGTGTATATGTACATGCACACACATTTTTGTGAGGTGTGTGTATGTATACATGTGCACACTTATATCCACACACACTAAAACTGATGCACAAGCTATAGATTTTAAGTGTTTTGGGTTTTTTTTACGTCTGCTTAAGTATATATAAACCTTTTGGTTTTTTATAAGCCATTAGGAACAAAACCACTCTTCCCATAAGCAATATACGCCTCATACTCTGAATAGGCAAAGAACACACATTTTCTTTAACTCCTTTCAAAACATGAAGCAAATAACTATGGAACTGCTCATTCTACCTGTAAAGCTGTTTTACCTCTAAGCAGACTGCCCGGCCACACTGACTGAAGCATGGACAGGCGACCTGGTGCTCCCTGGTTTGGATTGTTGTCATTCCTTAGCAGGGCATCCTTAAGGGGAGCTTCTTTCCACCACAGTGCTTAACACCACACAGGACAGCCTGTCTCCATTGTATTAGTGTTAGTTTTCTAGTTCACTTCGTTCCTGACAAAATGGAAATTTGTTTCCAATTCAACAAAAGGACCTAAAAATCTGCCAGGAAGGATTAGGAGAGGGAGCGGAACCTGAAACAATTTGGGAGCATCAGGAGATGGAGCTTCAGTCAAAGGTGACTCCACGGGCGAGGGGGCATTAGGAACGTGCATCCAGCTCACAGGCTGCATACAAACCTGACCACAGTGACCCACGAGGGGAGGCTGGCCAAGAGGTGAGCTGTCCGCACCCATCCCCATTGTAAATGGCATTATTAGCTTTCCAGGAGAAAAAAAAAAAAAAAACCCAAAAAAAAATCCCGAAAAAACTCCAAAAAACTCAGACCGACCCATACCACTACATTAGCCCCCACATGGCTGTCCAGGGGCCTCAGCCTCCTCTCCTTACTCAGGTAAAGCAAACCCAACAAGAGCGAGCAAGCCAGCAATGGGGCTTTTGCTTGAGAATTTTCTCCTGCTCCAACTGCTGCCAGAAGCAAATTTGCAAGCAGGTGAAGTGGCTGGGGATGCCCCAATGCCCCAGCACTGGACCAGCCCCAGGCCTGCCCTCAGGCACTGCTCTTCTCCTGAGAAGGAGATTAGGCCACGGTGACAGCGGGTGCTGCCGCTGCCCAGAGTGCTCGAAAACACCGCTGAGCTTATACCAAAGAGTCTTAGGAGACCTCTCCTCACCTAAGTTGTAAACAAGACATTTTTACCCCCAAAAATGGTCCTTCTTTCTACTACTCTTCCTCCTATCCTCCTCCTCTTCCTTCTCCTTTGTACATAAGGATGAAAACTATGCATTTAGCAAACAAAGAGAAAGCACTTACCCTTTTCTATCTTGCTGCGTTTGGGTGCATTCAAAGGCCCAGGGGCTAATTTTGAGACTTTGTTTAGCCTCCTGTTTTATTATTGTGGTGTGGTTAGCTTTACAATACATTTGGTAACTATTTGCTAAAGACAAAGAAGCAAAAGGTAAGGAATAGCTACTTCCACGTGTTAAAAAAAAAAAAAAAAAGAAAAAAAAAAGAAAAAAAAGTGTGTAAAGATCTACTATTTATAGTGTGAACCAAAGACGCTACCTCACTCGATTTCCATTGGTGATTTTAATCACATTGATGATACCAAAGAATACCAAAGATTTTTCATGCACGGCCTCAGTCTGGAAAGGGAACTCATCCTCCTCCTTACACCGTCCCCCAATCCCCTTTCCTCACCTTCACTCAGTGTGTAACCTTGTCTTCATTCTTAATGGTAATGCTAATAACCTTACGAATACTTCTCTTGCTACAACGGCTACTACTACGATGATAAGGATAACAATAATAATAAAGCTCTAGGCAAACATGTTGCAAACTTTGTAAACTCATAGGACGAGTGCCTTGCTTGAACCAAAGTGTTAAACCGCTGTTGACCTCTTTATCTCTCACCTTATACTCTTTGAATACCTCAGCCTGTTAGAAAGGCCACTAATGAAAAAAGGAATAATTCTTCACCGTGGTGCTTTTTGCCGTGCAACCATGCAATGAAACTTTCTTTGATACCAAAGGAAAATGTTTTTTTCCACTTTCTTGCTGACAAACCAAAGGTCCCCTCTTCTTTCCCCCAGAGCAGCTTGAGTCCTTCAGCCCAGACAGGCCGTGCATCGCTTTTACCAATTCCTCCAAATACCTCATAGTAATAAATCTTTAGGGTTATGTTGTATAGAGAGTCTATGTGATAAGGCAGAACTTACTAGTTTGATAATTGTTAAGGTTACTTAAAAAAAGCTTTATAATTCTTATTTATTTTGTAGGGGTTGTTTTGTTTGTATATTCCTTTTGTATCATTTGGTTTGGGTTTCTTCTTTTTTTCCTTTTTTTTTTGGCAGAACTTCTCTGTTATACTCAAGGAAGATCTTATTCCTGGGAATGTTTCAATGTGGATAAAGATCGCTGTTTGCAATGAATGCAAGAAAGGGAAACATGGCTTTGATTTCATTTGTTTCAACTAGGATGCTTTGTGTTTGCTGGTTGATGTTCTTTTCACAGGGTAAAAAAAAGATATTCTCTGCTGTGATAAATGGTTCCTATTTTTTCTCTATAATGTGCTGTGATTTTTAATTTAATTACATTTTGTATACGCTTATTTAATCACTGCTTTAATTTATGACTATGTAGTTTAAAAAAAAAGAAATTGTATATAGTGGATTCAAAAATGGCCAAAGCTTTATGTTACAATCTTTTCATTCTTGATGCTGAGATGAACTGAAGGAGAGTGCTTCTCTTGACTGCAGGGTGTATCTTCAGCCTTGTCTTGGCATGCACTTCCACCCGTGTTACAAACACTGCCAGGTTATCCCCCCGGGCCTCCCTTTCCCCCAACTTGTACATGCCAAAATGAGTGTTTCAAGGTAGTACTTTTGTCACTTAGAAAGCAGAAAGGCATTATTAGTGTGTTTTTCCTTTAATTTATTTGTCTTTTTCTAGAGAGTTTGCTTTGTGGGTAAGACCCACACATCCAAAGAATTTAAAAGTTGATTAATGTTTAAAAGCACTGGCATTTGTGAGAGACTTTGCTGAGTTTTTGTTTTCCTTCGCCATTCGCACGGGTAGCGCAAGTAGCGGGCATAAGCCTTGGGAGAAAAGCTAACTTGAATTTGGAAACCTTGCTCACGGAAAGGCCTTCGCCAGCCCCCCAAGCATCACGGGGGTTCTCCTCCCTGGGACATGCTGGGGATGGCCGAGGGGCAGTGGATGGTGGAATGGTGTGGGCCAGCCTGTCTCGGAGAGAGCTCGAGGGCTTGGGCCACCCATGGGCCACCACCTTGTCACCTGCTCTCCAGCCAGGGCCCACAGCAGGGATGAGTTGGGGTCCACAGGGTGCAGCCAAGTCCTGTGGGAGCTGTGGCCACTTCCAGGGCCCCAGCTGCAAGCGGATCGGCAGGGCCCTGTGTGGCATCCCTCTGATGGGACCAGGCGCTGTGCCTGCCTCTGGCCTCCCCACAGCTCCAGGGAGGAAAAAGCAGTTTTGAGTCAAAAAGCAAAAAAACAAGAGTAATGACAATGACAGTTCTACAAAGCTGATGATGGCATCATGGCACAGGAAATAGGATGCCACTCACCTGTGTTTTATTTTGCATAAAGGATAGATGCTGTTTCAAGTAAATGTTGTGTACTGACATGGTTTGCAATGGCTGTAAATATCTCCTTTCCCCACATAGTAGCTGAGCTCTAGGCGTACCTTGGTTTCCTTTGAGGGGATAGCGGAGGGGTGGAGGGAGGGAAGAACACAGGCAGGGTTTGAGCCTTTGGTCAGAAGTTACACTTTCTAGGTACATTTTTATACTTCAAGTACTGAAATGGGGTAATATAGGTACTCTGAAATGCAAGATCATTAAATGGTCTGTTGGTAAGCCTTGGCTAAATGTCTGCTTTTACTACATAAACTAGTGCCATGCAACGAGTTACGCTTCACATGGAGGGGGAGACAAAATATTAGTCTACGAATCCAGCATGAGCCACTGAGCACTGGACAGAACTGTACTTAGGGAGACAGGGTTTCTTTTCCTGCTCCGATAGTCTGATTTTTCATGGTCTGTTCTGCATTTATTGCATCCTCACTGTGGAACCGCCTTAGTTTTGCAGTCTAAACCGAATGACAGTATTAAACTAAAGTAAAGGTTCAAGCATTGTCTTTTACTTGCTTTGGTAGTTGTCTTCATAGCCCCCTTTCCTGCAGTCCTGTCCCAGCTGAGCCGGAGCCGGCTCCCTGGCTCTCCCAGCCCCGCGCCCCGTGCCACCCTCATCCCGCCAGCTCCAGCCGTGCAGAGAGGGCGCAGAGACAATCACTGGTCCTGGCTCCGTAGAGGTAGGAAATCTTCCAAGAGCAAGAAGGAGTTCTTCCAGAGCAATGAAACAAAACCAAAACAAAACAAAAACAAAAAAAAGAAAAAAGAAAACAAACAAAAAAAAAAGGAAAACAAAGCAAAGATTTTTATAAAAGACAACTTTGCTGTCATTTTTAGTTTGCCCATTAGGAAGCAGTAGTAGTTTATGCGTTGCATCTGCATTTCAGACTAAGTGATTATTGTACCTAATTACAGTTGATTGCTAATATTTCCTCAATCTCTCTCTTAGTCAAGCGCTTCTTCTTCTGTATTTTTGTGTGTAGCGATGACAAGTGTAATGCGCTAGGCATTATTCTGGTTTGGTTATGAGTATCTCCTGTACTGCGTTAAGATTTCCTTAAGTTTCTTTTTTTAAGCTTTGCTACTGTTCTCACTTTATGCCGTGCAATATCATCTGCTGTGTTTGCTAAGCAAAAAAAAAAAAAAAAAAAGAAAAAGAAAAAAAAAAAAAAAAAAGCAAGTGATGATGTCATCATGCTTTTCAGTGTTACAATGTTTCAGCGTTACAATGTTTCAGCGTTTATGTAGTCACAAAAATGTAGTAAATAAAAGGTTGGATTTTCCAGCACTTTAAATTTAGACTTTTCTTGCCTTCTTTTGTTCCTCCATGTGCAGCCACAAGGCACCAGGCCGAGCCAAGGGGAGGGGTGAGCCCCAGGGGGAGACAGCCCCGGCGGAAGGCAGCCCAAGCTCTCCTGTGGGATGTGCATCTTTTGGCTGTGTCATGGGAGGGACATCCATGGGGAAAACACAAAATGGAACCATGGTCTTCCCAGCACTGTGTCTTCTTCCCTCCATCTGTGCTGAGGCCTGCAGCCTCCCACCCCCAGCAAACACCCCCATGCCTGCCCACGGCCCCCTGAGCTCCTTGTCCCCATCCTAGCTCCTATCATGGTGTCCCATGAGGTGGACTCCACGGGAGTCAAGTGCTGAGTGTCTGAAAGGCGAGTGCGGTTCATACCAGATGCATTTCTCTAATTGAGGGGAAAAAACATTAAGAAAATAAGTGAAGCAAATAATCTTGGTTTCCTTTATATCATCTAAGGGTATGGATGTCACCAAACTAATTCACAGAGGTGTTTCCTTTTGTGTGATGGAGTCCACCTCAGGCCTGCAGGATCAATATTTAATTGTTTAAAGGGATATTGTATTCCTTTCCTGTCACTGTTGTTAATGCCTCCGCGCTCTGTAATCCCACGGGGTCTTTTCCCGGGGATCTGATCAGAGAGATTACCCATCACTCGAGAGTGGTGGGAGGAGAGTCCCCAGCCGTAAAAGATTCAGCAATGCATTGAACCATTTTCTCTCTATCTCCTAATGAAGTGATGAAGCGTGTGCCGCAAAATTTAACAGGGTTTTGTGGCAAATAGGGTTGCACTGCTGAGAGGAGGATTAAACCTTCATCTTTGTCCCATAAATCACGGCATCAGCTACATTTATCCTGATGGATGGTCTGGACTTTACTGACAATATTTTATCTCTGGAAGCGCCTGCAGCCTTTGCCCTGATGTGCAATTTCTTTTTACTGCTAAGCTGAGAGAGGTACTGAGTGCATCCGTTTAGACGGCCCCCCTTGGGCTCGGTATCCCAAGACCATGCCAGAAACGAAAGCATCACCAGCAACTCACATCCTGGGCAAGCACAAAGGCAAAGGGGAGATGGAAAGCCAGAATGTCTGCCGCCCCCATGGGATTTGATCTCCACAGCATCGTACTGGCTATGCCTGGGGTAACTCAATGCTGACTTGTGTCAGTAGCTCTGTGGGACAGTACTGGTCAGGGTTGAAGTGCAAAGTAATGGCTCCAGCATACCCTGCCGTGTGCAGCACCCTCACTTGGAAGAGAAAAGCACCTCCAGGGACACAGCAACATTTTTTTTTCCAGAAAAAATAATGTGAAGTTGCCACAGGGGTTGGTGCCCATCAAGCAGCTGTGGGGACCATTTCTGAGGTTCTCATCCAGAGGCCAGGGGAGGGCAACAGGCAGCATGCAGGCAAAGCCTGGTGCAGCTGCAGTAAGTCCCCTTGCTGTGACCTCTTTCTACACTTCCCACCCCATACTTCCCTCTCAGGTGAGTCATTTTGGTCATTATTCTCCCTGGCCTCAGGCACTGGAGGGTGGGCCCTGGGATCTCCCCATTGCAGGAGGCAGCTTGCTGCCCCATGTCCTTGGGCACTGCCAGCTGCCCAGCCTGCGCTGCAGGGATAGGCCAGCCACCCACAGCAGCCAGGGATGGCTGGGTGCCCAGGAGCCTGCACAGCTTCCCGCTTACTTCGTTACATCAGAGCTCTATATTTATATTTTCGTTATATTTAATGCTGCCGTGCACACCCTTTATCTCAGTGTGCTCAGAGGAGCCAGCTGAGCTTACCACAGCTGCCCAAAACCCAAACACCAAAATGGGCTTCACAAACTGTTTTCTGAGCACTACCAGAACTGAGGGACAGGGATAGCAAGCAGAGCAGTGCAAACCAGCTCCCCAGCACAGGGAGTGAAGTTGCTCTTGCCTCTGTTCCACCTAGACCCTCCCAGGGACAAAGATGGCAGCAGTGGCAGCAGCTGGGTGCTGCCTGCACCCACCCTACGTGGCATGAGGTCACTCCTGCTTGGCAGCGTGGGCAGTGAAGGCAGCACAGTTGATGCAGCAGCTGCAGCTCAGGTGATGCAGCAGCTGCAGCTCATGCTTGCATGTGATTAACACAGGCCAAGAAGGGCTGTCCGAGCAGGGCCTGGCTTCCTCAGCCAGAGGGGCCATGCCTGGTAAGGGGGTCTGGTATTCTGGGGGGGAAATAGGGGCTGCTTTGTGCTCAGATTTAAGCTCTTTAGGGATTTACGTTTGTATGTGCAGGGTGGTGGTGGCTTAGGTACCGTGTGTGGGATGGGGCAGTGTTGCTCTCAATGTTATAAATTAACAATAAGTGCTAAAGAAGGGACATGGGAGAGAGCTACTGAGGCAAGGGACAGAGGAGGAGGGATGTGCTGCCTGCAGATCTGGGATCTGCAGCAGGGCCCAACTCCGTGGCAGGGAGGTCCCTGCAGCTACAGAGGGGTGGCTGTGCTGGGGCTGCCTGGAGACTGGGGCAGCCCCAGGACAAGCCCTGAACAATTTGCTCCCCATTAGGGCACTATGAGCAGTGCTGGGGGAGAGAAGGCTGCCAAGGGCCCAGCCCCTGTGTTGGAGCAGCTGAGCAGGTATTCTTCCTGGGAGACAATCCCTGCTTGGATGGGGACAACAGTATCACACCCATGCATCTGGGAGCCAGGGCACTGTTATTTATGTACAGGAAAAAGCTCTTTATAAATAATGGTCTATTCATCAAGCAAAATAATTTTCCTGCTCAAGGGAGGTGCCCAGAATTTGATTCTCAGTTGTGCTTTTGGTACTAATAATCACTTAAACTTAAAGATGATTGGGAGTGAAAATTAATCCTCGTTATCAGCTTCATTAAGAAGAACTGCTGCAATGTAAGATCTAAACATTTCATGGGAGTGAAATCTGCAGTGGCTGCAGCCACACGCATCTCAGGATATCAGCTGAAAACTGTTGGCAGGAGCACTATTGTTTTGCCCACCCAGCCCATGTGCTCCATCCTGGGCACCTGCTGTTGTCCCTTCTGGTCACACAGACAGACCTGTGGTCTGACCAAGGGTGGCTACTCTTTTATTTTTGTATCCTTATGAGCAAAATGCAACCCAAAACTTAGCAACTGTGCCCCTAGAGCAGCACTGCTTGGTCAAGGTCTGCCTGCAGAGGTAGGCAGGGCTGCTTGAAAGAGCTGCTATGATGTATATGAAAGGGTTAACAACTCCTTCCCCTAGTAAGGGTGAAAAGGGTTTTTGAATGTTTTAAAGTGGAAGCAGTATATAAGCTGGTAGCTTTGGCTAGGCTATATCATTTTATATGACCGTGGTCAAAGCTTTTACGTCTCTGGTGTCACCAGCAGGCTTGAGCTCCTGGCACTCTTGTTGCTATCCCAGAAAATGGGCACTTAAGCTTTTCTCCTGCCAGAGAAGCACAGTGGTTTGAATGAGATGCTTAGCACATGCCAGCCACAAAGCCCCATGGTTCAGTGTAGTGTGATTCTCCCCTGCTGTGCTTGGCATGAAGGGGTTGGGTGAAAGGTAGCATCCTATGAGCCTCTCTTGGCAGAGGATGCTTCCAAAACTTGCCTGTGGTGTTGGTCTGTAAGGAGCAGGAGCTGGGAGGCAATTGGAAGGCTTGTGGCCGTGGCAGGAGGTGGTGTGAGACCCCTGTACCGCAGTGGTGAGACCCCTCCAGGGGCTACTGGCTGGCAGGGAGCTGTGGCCTCTATCCAGCAGCATGTGCTGCTTCAGGGTTCCTTGGCTACAGAAGCAACTATGTTCATCACGCATGTCCCCAGTGAGGAGGGGACAAGGCTAGTGAATTACTCAAACGACTTGAATCTCCCCAGTGGTGCACAGAGATTCAATCTCGGCATGACATTAAATCAAGTCAGTGACATAGATCAAAGGATACTGCTTTAATCGCCTCGTTAGGCCACAGACATCATTAGTTACTCATTATGATGTGTTGATACCAGCATTCTCTGTAACATAGTTATGTACACTTGCTATCAGACATTTTTCTCATCAAACGGGATGTCAATACCTTAACATCTTAATGAGTTACAGTCAATAGCCACTGCAATAAAGCTCATGTTTTCTCATGATTTCATCTACCCTTAGGGTTTTGATTAAAATGGCTTCTTTTTCCAGGTAATTGATTGAGGAATTATGGAAATTCCATATAGGAATGAGCACATGCTGCTACGCAGGCTCCAAAAACCTTAGATTGTCTCCAAGTTTTTTAGAGGCTACAAGGTAGTTTGCTATTTTAATATAGATTTTGGATACTGTTGCTTAATTCTTCTTTCCAATCACTGTCAAACAGTTTTAGTATCAAATAACGAGAATAGCCAAGAGTGTATTGGAAAAATATTACAAGCAAATCATCGGTTTGCAAAGGTCTAAGAATGAGAACAAGTGCTGCTCTCAGGTGAGCAGTAGTTCAGATGAACATGCACCATAGTAAGGTTTTCTGGTTTACTGTGTTGACAAAATATTAAATCATTTGCAGGAACATGAAAGCAGCCAAAACAAGCTGCAGTATTATTTCAGGCTCAGGTTTAGAAAGTATAGGTCTGCAGAAGTCCCCAGTTTTCCAAGGCAGCATCACTGGTTGCAGTTTTTTAACCTTAGTTCCATTGGATGGACTTAATCTCTGATTACACATGGGAAGTACAGATACAAAGACCTCCATTATGCCATACCTAAATGTAAGCATCTTACTGCACACCACAACTTCTCTGTTCCTAGCTCTGGGATTTTAACACTGACTGGCAGCAGCCGCAGCTTTGCTTCTGTATTCTCCAGGTATATCCATGGGGCTTATACCAAGCACCTTTTATTCCCTCCAGCTCTGACACGTCCAGGGACATTTCTGCTGTGTGGTCTCTTCATACTCTTCCATGTCCTCTGCAGCCAGGATGCCCTCAATGCTACCTTGTGCACTCCTTTGAACCTTGTCTGTCAGCCCCGCAGCCACAGAGGAGGATGTGGGCTCAGTCCCTGGGAGCAGTCCTGTCCCTAACAGGTAAGACAGAGGTGTCTCTGATGGTTATCAAGGGCCTCTGGCTTGTCACAGATTGCCTGCTCAATCTCCCTCTCCTTCAGCCTTCTGAAGACATCATGCAGGTGGCTTTGGAGGGCTTTTTTGTGCTGAATTCAGAGTATAGCCAACTCAGGAGCTCAGTGCACTCTTAAGTGTGCCACAGAATGGACAGCAATGTCATCCCGGTGTGCCACACACTGGCAAACATCTCTGGTGGTCAGGGGAAATGTGCCGGGGGAAGACCAGAACCAGAAGCCTTGGGACTGGGGGATGGTGTTGCTGGACTGGCCCAATTATGCATCACACTTGCCAGCCTTAGTGTGAAGTGTACAGATCAAAATTTGCTGAGGGAAGGCTCCTCAAACGGTGTAAAGTGAAGGACTCAAATGAGGTAAGTGAGGATGAGCCTCAACTAGTGACAAAACCTTACACCTGCATTACCAAACCCCCAGGCCTTCATCTTCTCAATCCCCTGCTGTTCCTTGAGCAGCAGCTGAGGTGGGCAGGAGCAGAGATCTGCCTGCAGCCCAGAGGGACCCCCCTCCTGCCTCGCTGCAACCCTTTCATTTCTACTCACTGGGACAAATCTTGGCTCCACATAGATCTTCATTTACCTGCACTTTGACCTCCAACCTACCTTACAAAATGTATAAGTAAATTACTAAAATACAAGTGGGTTCAGTAATTCCCTTTTAAATAAACCTCCATGATATTTGATGCTTCCCCTAATGACAGTCTTAGGGTTGCAGTTTGGGACTGTAAAGCCATGTTTAAACTGCCTTTTGTTTTAAAAACCTCTTTTATACAGGAAAAGAGAGCAGAGGTTTCCTGTATCTAATTTAAATCCTGGATGGGACATTTCTTTACTGCTTATGGTAGTGAAAGATTGTGTGGTTGCTGGATTCACAGAAGTAAGAGAAAATTTGCCATATTCTTAGCAGTCACTGAAAATAGAAAATGAGCCGTTGTGATTCACATTGGAAAACTCCAGCCGTTTCCGCTGCTGAGCTCAGCAGCCTGGAAAGGGCAAACCCCTGGCTGAGCTGGGAGCAGGCAGGGACACTGCAGGGCAGGAGCTGCCCCACGGGCGAGGGCTCAGAGTGGTGGGGCAACCTTTCACAGACCTGTCTGGGCTGCTCTGCCCAGCACACACCTGAGCCACAGGGCCCAGACGTTCCTGTTATTGAATGGATATATCAACTAAAAGTGTCTGGATTTTTGCAAAAGAGTGTGGCCCTCAAATAATGCGCATGGGGGTTAGTGTCACACTGAAAAGTATATGGACCCACCACCCTAAGCCCCTGGTTCTTCCTCAGGGTATCACAGCCTGGAGGGGTCCTCAAGACTTTCCCTGAGAGCCAGGCTTGGGTTGCCTGACATGCAAGTGATTTCTGGTATCTGTCTCCCTGTCCTTGAAGGATTACGCACTGAGGTAAGGCAGCGTGGAGTTAACCAGCAGGATCAATTTCTCCAGTTACCCAACTTGTCTGGATCACTGGAGTCTCAAAGTGAGCAAAAAAAAAAGATAAGAAATCTGTTTAGGAAATATTCGGGTGAAAGCCTAAAGGAAAAACGTGGTTGAAAGTGATCCTTTACACAAGAAGGAAAAGCCATTGTCTTTCATTTTTGTGCAGACATTGGCCCTGTGCTTTGCAAAGGCACAGGGAGATTTTGCATATTCATTTTTAATAGGAACAGGCAGATGAGGAGCCGCAGGTAATGATGGAGGTAGAAACAGCAAAGGCAGCAGAGGGAAAGCACAAATATTCAGGGTACAAAGGAGAAGTAAGACACTTTGGGGGCTTATTCATGCTGGAGTTAGGCAGAACGACTGCAGAAGGAGCCTGGGGCTCTATGCCCAAGGAGGAGCTCCCACAGCTTTGCTGGGCTGTGGATCAGGCCCTTGGCACACAGGAAAGGACACGCAAGCGCTGGGCTCCTGGCTGCCCCCTGCCAGCTCCTTGCAGCTAGGCTGGAGATGACTCAGAATAAAGCCATTTCTCAGTAAAGGAAATAAGCATACTGGGGTGTGTTGGGGGCAGTAGGAGTCAGGTCTTCTGCTTTGAAAGTGTCTACAGGGCTGCAAACAGCAGTCTCCAAACAGGAAAGGCCCCTGTGCTTGAGATGCAAAGGGCTAAGGCGGCCCAGTGGCTTCCCTAGAGGCTGAAACTCATCCCTGTCACTGGAGCAGGTCCATCCAGTAGCCTGCTGCCAGCTCCTCCCAGGAAGGCAAAGGGCTGCTGGGAGGAGATGGTTTTGCTGGACCAGGAGTGCAGCTAGGGCAGCATCTTTCAGTGAACGGCTCAAATAGGTGGTGGTTCACAAGTGGAAGATGCAAGGGATGGGCTGTAACCACAGCTTGGAAAAGGGGTTGGGTGTGGGCCAGACATTTTAGCAGGCTTCTCTTAGTACAGCTGCTATGTTCCAAACTCCTCTGATTCAGATATAGTACCTTTCACAGTGAGTTTACATCCCTAGCAATGAGTATATATTTTATTTATAGGCTTTTAAAAGACTATAAATTACTGGCTGAAGCCTGGCTGAAGAGCAACCCTATGAGGTGCTGGGCTGACCCAGCCCCTAGTCTGTTCCCAGACCTGTCCTGCTCCATGGAATTCCTTTTCAGACAATCACAGGAACAGCTTGCCTTCAGATTTATGTGAGTGTCTGCTCCCAGTTTTATTAGAAGTCTCACAAAAACTAGCCTTTACATAAAGCCTCACTGGCTAGAAGCGTACAAGTGAGAACTGTAACTTTCACTTGGGGGGATGCTTTGAGCAGTTGTGTTTATTGTGAAAATATGAAAAAAAACATCATAATGGTAATCCCTAAAAACTTCAGAACTAGAAGGCACATAAGACATGACAAATTCTATCAGCTGTAATTTTTCTTCACTGAAAATCAATGCCATGAGTTTTGAGGGTTTACTTCACAATATCAACATTTAGGATTATTAACAGTTTCCTCAAGTTGGCGGAGGTATGCATGTACCTCTGGAGGGACAAATTGGTGACCAGTGCAAGGCTGACTGCAACCAGTCAGGCTTTCAGGTAACTCCTAGTGGGTTTTGCATCAGCTGGGTGTTGGCGGCTTTTTCAGCTCCACTTGCTTCTAAAGGAGGCCTGCCTAGAGAAATTAGCTCACAAAAAGTGTCATCCACAACTAACAGAAATTATATGTTCCTTACCTTTTAAATTAGAATATATATAACGTTAGTAATGATGTATTATATATATATTAATTTAAATGGTTGTTTTGGTGTCAGGCTTGCGTATGTAGAGTTGTCAGTATAAGGATTTACACTAAAACAAGATTTGAAATCCTAAAGAGTTATATAGTCCTGCTTTTTCAAAGCACTTGACCTTAGAAGATTGGTCCGTTCTTATGTTTCACTTATTGTTTTACATTGCACCTCACTTGGCAAACACTAAATTGCAGGAAGTTGTGTATAAGGGAGAGAAACAAATTCACTTTATTTGGCTGTTAGTATGGTTAATGGCATGAAGAGGAAGAAAATTATAACATCTGAAATGCTGGAGGGGACCATCCAGCAGGGATAGGCTCCCTCAGCTCAGGAACATGTGCTCATGTATTCCTCTGCTGGGATCACTTTAGCATTCTGTCTCTTCTCAAGCTCAGTATTCAGTTGGGAATTGCTCACATGCTAGTGCTGTAGCCACACCACATCTTTCACAAAAAAATGCTGCCTCTGGTCCAGGCAGGCAGTGCTAAGGGAGTGCTGGTCCTTTACAAGGTGCATCCCAGACAGGTGGTACTCCTGGGGCTGGGACAGCCTTGTGTGTGCCAGCAGAATAAAGCCCCAGCTTGGGCAGAGGTTCCTAGGTGTTTCTAGGACACCAATATTATGCTGGAAGCTGATGCTGTCTGAAAACCATCCCTTCTAGGGACTCTCCAGAAAAAGTCCCCCAGCCCTTGGTGCTGGCTGTCAGGATGCTGGGTGCCTGGGCAGCATGCACAGTCTGGGGGTGCAGGAAGGGGGTGGCCCTGCACTTGCTGCCTGCACTGACACGGCGGGGAACCCGGCAGGTTTGCAGCCTGCCATGCTCTGGAAAGAGGCCTGGGCACATATGTTCAGAATTGCAGTAATATGGCTAGTTCAACAGCATGTCTGGAGAAGGGACTGACATCCAGTGTCTAACGAGAACCTCCTGGACAATGACTTGTGAACTGAGCTGCAGGGATGGTGACACCAGTGATTGCTGTGTCCCCCAATCCAAGGGCCTTAGGACTCCCATTCATGTTCAAACTGACCTAAACAGATTAGCAGCTACCTCCTTCTCAGGCAAGTGCAGCCAGCTACTCCTGCATCTCTCCTGTGTAGTAACAAAAAATCAGAGCTCAATCCAGTTCCCACTAATACACAGCTGTAAACTACAGCATCTCCACAACCTCACCAGACTGCAAGTAGCTATTAGACACCCTTAGGAAAGAGCGAGAGAAAACAGAACATACTTTGTACCTGGATGTAGGTTTACTGCCAGCTTTGTAAGGATTTCAGCCCAGAAGCGATGTAGTTAGGTGCAGAGCAGGTACGTTGCTCCTCAGCGAGCCGTCACAAGCCCTCCAGCTGAGTACCCACCCTAGCTAAAACTGAAGATTGTGTACGAACCTTCAACAGCCAAACTGGAGATGGAAAGATACATCTGCATGATCAGAGGTGAGCTAGGCAGACCTGGAATAAATAGGGTTGAAGAGAGACACCAAAGAGTGGGTTTGAGACACAGTGACCGCCTCTGAGCTGTGGCACAAAGTCAGGGCAGGTCTGCAATTAGATCTACACAGAGCTGAGCTGTGTTCAGCATCCTGTTGCATGGGGTTTTAACCAGAGATAAAAACCTGAATCATCTAAAGTGTTCACAGACTAGAAATACCACTGTATACTGAAGAGTTGAAGAATTTCATATCGATGTGCTTCATCAAAACAGAGCAGCCTGGCACTTTGAACACCAGCTGTAAACTGCATTTCTCCATTGCAGCACGCTGACAGGCAGCTGAGTTGCAGAGGTTGGTGCCCAGTGTAACCCAGCAGACCAGGTTTCCTGTTGGGATGTCACCTCCCAGGGCTTGTCCAGGCTCAGGTGACAACACACCATGCAGGTGAGACTTGAAAGATATGATCTTATTTTTAGGGAAAACAGTGGATTAAAAAAAAGTTCTTGTTGTTTAAAGTGAGCCATGGGGAACCTGTGGTGTTTTCCCAGCTGCAGACTAAATTGGCAGCATGGCTATGGCATCTTTCTTAGGCACTATTCCAGCAAAACACTTGAGTATGTCCTTAATTAAATCATGTGAGAAGTTTAAAGAGCTTGAAAGCATGCAGCTAAATGCCTTGCTGGGGACTTAATGCCTCAGTTTCCCTTTTCCAACATAGAGAAAGAAATATTTACTTCCCATACAGAGTGCTGACAAGTTTAATTCAATCTTATGTGTAAAATGCCTTGTAGGCCTTAGGGAAAAGGTGCTATAAAAATCAGAATATTATTCCACACTCCCTGGCAAGACAGCACTTAGCTTTATATATTATCCTACTGGTGATACATCTCCCTCTGGCTGACAGCAGGAGCAATTAATGTATATAAACCAAAAGAGGCTGTTTAGAAGGCTTGTGCTCCATGTAACCTGTAAACAGCTGATGGCAAATCAAAATATGAAAAGATTGAAAAGTCAGGGGTTTAAGAGGTTTTAGTGCAAAAGTGTGCATTCATGCAGCTTCAGAGCAGCAATGGGAAAAGGGCTGTTTCTCCAGTAATGTATTTTTTTATTGCCTTTGTTATTAATTTTTCACTTTTTCTGGTCTTCTGTAAGTGAACAAGTTGTACTCTAACACTGTTCTCTTATTTCAAGTTTTCTTGATTGGATTGTAAAGAATCTGGAAACAACCTCAGACGCAGCCAGAGTTAAATTAAGTCAAGGGAACCACTGCCAAGAAGAGGCCTGTGAGTGAAGCCAGCATGGGAGAGGTTAGAGTAGGGTTTATTTTTGGAAAATCCAGATTATAATTTAGAACAACCCTCTAATTGTGATTCTGCATTTATACATGTTGAAAATACTGTTCAGGATAGAGTATCCTTAAGGTTCACTGGCATCAGTACAGCTAACATGGGTATTTTAGACATTTTTAACACTGTCTTTTCATGTGTTGGAATACAAGTATACTGTAATGCCTGCTCCTTTGCCAAAAGTGAGAGAAAAGGTGTTGCCTTAAGATATCTCCACAAAAAACAAATGACTGAAAATATGAAGCTCTTCACTGGTAGTTATTGTGAATCCTCATTTCCTGCCTATATTTCTGAACGCTATGTTCTGACCGAATTTAATATTTTTTTTACTCTGTCTTCTTTCAATGACAAATTATATTTAAACTGCCACATAATAAACATCAAGAATCATAGCTGCTCCTCTGGCATTTTTAATGTTTACTTTGTATTTCATTCACAATACTATTAGGATTAATTTTCTTGAATACCTGACAAAGTAGTAATAACAAGTAGTGAAAGATTGATATATTTATATATATATATATATGAATATTGGCAACTCCCATCTCTGTGTATCTATTTCTGCCCTGCCTTTCCAGGACACAACCTCTTTATGGAAATAATATTTATTCTTATATGCAAGCTGCAAGTAGCACACAATGAAGCCACATTACTCAACAGAGATTCTACATGCCATGAAAAATAAATAATTAAACTCCAGCTACTTCAGTAGGTAAATACTGCCTTTCTTACTCCTGTGCATAAAGCAGCCAGTGTTCCATGTCTGGCAGCAATCTCCTCTGGGGGTTCAGCCTCCTGGAAGACATCTGGAATGAAACCTAGTGCTGATAACAGTGTTTGTCACCCCCAGAACTGTCCTGGCGCAAAGGGGAAGGGGTTAGTTGGGATATGATTCCCCACCTCCTGCTCTGTCTGCTGGGTCAGAGTCAAAGGTGGAGGTATTTTATAGCCAAACTATGTGTCCATCATACTCACAGACCCTTCTAGAGCTATAGCTACTGTATGTGCTAGGCAGATGTTCATTTTCTGTTCCCTCCATGTATTTCCTCTAGCTCAGCTAAGCTTGGTTTTATGACAGCTGGCACGGTACATGGTCTGGGAGTTTCACCAAATACATAAGAAGGATGAAATGCTGTTTAGTTTCTGCTGAAAGAGAGAAGAAAGGCAGACCTGCCTATCAGGGATTCTCCAGCTCCACAGTTTTGAGGTCAGTGATGCCTTGGCAATTCCTAGTAACTGCAGGTAAGAACAGAATTTGTGGGGCCAGTGAGGACCACCACTACCTAATCAGCGCTGATTAGTCTTGCTCTCCCATCTAGATCCATCAGTTTATTTTCATCTGTAATTTAGTGTGTTTTCTCTTTGTTTTCTTCACCTCTGATTTGCCCATCTTTCTCCTTGTAACTATACTACTGAAAATATATATTCCATCACAGTGGAGAAGTGTGAGAGAATCTCTGAATTTTCTCTTCAACACAAACTGTAGCTTCTCTGCATGTTGTGGCAGCTCAAGTGATTTATTTTGTAAATAAATTTCAGGTTACTGCTTTACTAGATAATATGTATGTGAGGAACTGATCAGCACCCATGACACTTTTGGTGTTTGAGTAACAATGGGAAAAAAAGGCCAACACCTCAATTTGGATGTCATTTCCAAATCACTCCATTTGAAACTTCTGATGAAAGTTGTTTGAAGGGTAGGGCATGTACCTGTGTATGGTAGGTATTAGATCATGTGGCTCTATGAATTCCATAGAGGGAAACAGAAACAGGAGCAGCCAGGTAGCAGTTGGTGGGTGCATGCCATAATGTGAGCAGTGGTGGTGGCAGGGTTCATGAGTGCCTCACAGCACCCTCAGTGCTCAAGGTGCCAGTGTCTGTGTGAGCCTGGATCACCTCTGGTGTCTGTGACTGAAGGTACTTTGGCAATGGATGGCTGCCACCAGGACAAGTTTCCATTTGCAGTAAGGACCCAGCTTCCACATTTTTAAACATAAGGGAGGTGAATCCAGAAGGCTGATAATAAAGCAGCGATGAAGATTCAGTGCTGCAGTGACCACAGCCACGGAAGAAGCAGAGAAAAGCCACTTCACACAGTTTATGGCAGGAAGGTACCTGCCATGAGTTAGGGCAGCCCTAAAGGTGTTGCAGTCTATGGCAGCCTCCTAAGACAGTCCAGAGCCCAGGGGCTCTGTGAATGTATCTTCTTCCCAGCTCCCCCACTCAGTCCCTTTCACAAGCAATATATCTATTTATTTAAAGGTGGAGGGGGGAAGATTGCAGGTCTTGGTATGATGTTTCTTTCATTTGCCAAGGAAAAATCTGAAAGCATTAGATGTGCAGAGCATTGACTTGGTGAAGCAAAGCTGAGGAATGGCTTTATATGGGCCACATATTTGTTGCTGGAGCTTTACTGCTGACAGCTGATGACAGTTTGCTACTGGCTCAGGACAGTGGAAAAAGTTGTCTCAATGACAGCAAACAGGGGCAAATCCCCTCTCCTTACTTAAAATCGGATCAAGGAAATGGACTCTTAGCATGACGGGGTGTGACTAGGGCCCCGTTTTTGAAACATGATCCTTGTGTACAAATCCCACACAGATCGGATGGCAAAATGCAGCGCTTCTTTGACATTTCAGTTCAGAAGGAGAACAAATGTGTTCTGTACTCATCTTTTTTTTTTTTAAGCAAAAACAATTAACTTTGAAACAAGGGCTTTAATTGCCGTCTCTCTGACATCAGCTTTACATTGATGTAATTCTATAGACTGATGGGATCATTGCTGATTTGCACTGGTGTAAGCAGAAGAACAATCGGGCTCTGTGTTTTCTAGGCAGTGAAGCTGCTCGTGTTTTGTGCAAAGGAAGAAACCCAGTTAAACAACTTAAAGTGAAAATAAATTAACCAAGACATTCAGAAAGAGCCACAAGCAATAAAAGCACATATACAGATACAATGTTTCAACTGTATTGCTAGTTTAAAAAAAAAAGCCTAGCCTAATTAAGTAAAGATTGACTTTGCTATAAATAAGTACAGTGATCTCTCTAATTTTCAAGTTTTAATTGACATCCAAGGGTGAGCAATTTAATAACACTGCAACTTTGTTTATTTTTTTAGTCTATATACTGTACTTTATTGCCTTTGTTTGAGATCCTTGAATGAAGGTCCTCTTCCCTTCCCCCTCATATAATGTTCTACAACATGAGAAAAAATCAACCATGGGGATTAAGATTATAATTGATCTAATGTGAAAGTAGCAAAGAAAGCACTACCCAGTATAGCCTGAGTTGATATCCTAGTTCCCTCTGTATGAAGTGGAGTTGACCTTTGTATATGCATGAAAGATTTCACCATTGATGACATGTCAGGCACAGATTTTTAATTTTTTTGTTTTTACACAGTGAAGCACGATCAGGCCTTTAAGTTTTCAGCTTTTAATGCTCATTTTTTTGCTATAGTTGCTATTATGCTCTCACTTTCAGAGGCTGACTCACGAAAAGATAAATTGTTTTGGTTTGGGTACAGTAAAGCTTACAAACACCACGCTTCTAGTGAGAGATGTAGGCTTGGTCTTTATCAGAGGAATTTTGGTGTATGAAGAGAGCGGAGCTAGGCCCAGGACTGATATAACTGACCCTGTCAGCGACTGAGGTGAGCCACAACATTCTTTACTGTGGCCTGTACAATTACAGGACAGCAGCTAATGAGTGGCATTTTGGGGAATTCTTTTTGGCTAAAAAAGGAGACTAAAAAAAAAAAGAGAACGAAAATTGGGCACCTGTGAAACCTAAATCTTGGCAATTTTCAGATTTCTCTATTGAAAATCAGTCTTGACAACTATATGCAACCCATTCTGTTCAGTGCCATTTCCATTCAGTCTTTACTATTAACATGTAGTATATGCTGCTAAATGGCCATAAATATATTAGAAGAACTATGGCTAATAACTATGCAACTAATTTTTTTAGAAGGAGGCCATGGCAATCTTGCAGACGCTCTGGCATTTACCTAATAAGCCTCAACTCACTGACTACTTTCATAAATGATATGCAACTTCTCTTGTAAACCATGCATGTGGTTATGTTAAATATTGCCCTGTATTTAACAATGTACTACTTTCCTGACCTACTCTCTTGTAAGTCTAGTAGGAGTTGTGGTATTAGTTTAGCCTGGGTGGAACTATAGGCTGGACTTGTTGTTCCAGAAAGATAATTGCCTCTCTACATAAATGAATTATCCTTTTCCTTTATAGTACCTGTACAAAGTTGTGTGTAATTTCAATACACTCAGCAGTGTAGCTGTAGTAATTCCTTAATGTGTTGTGAACATGCTCACCATGTCAGTTTTCTCCCAGGTGCAACAGCTATGCTTGCAGAGTGAGACATGTGGCAAGATGGCCCTTGGGATGGAAGGATGCTGGCTGTGCTTCACCTGGGACTGCTGGACTCTTTTATGAAATGGGTACAGATGAGCACTGCCCAAAACTGGGCAGTGACAGAGGCTTAATGCAAATCTGCACACAGTCTTGTATAAAAACTTGGCAAAAGGTGGTCGTGGTGCAAACCCCAGATGAGCAGACAGTAGGAGCCGGAGGTACATGAGGACAAAGGCTGTGAATGAGTCCTGCCATAGATGAGAGCTGCCTGAGCTGGAAGAAGCTGGCTGGGATGTCCTGCCAACTCGATGCAGTGCTAAACCATGACCCAGCCGCTGTGGCAGGAGAGCAAAAGTGAACAGAGCTGGCAGAGGCATCAGAAGTTGAACTTCCTGAACACCTACCAGATGGAGTTATACCAGCAATTAATTTGGTGCAATCACTTGTACAGCACTGTGCTGGAAATTATTGCAAGATAGATCAAGCTATTAGCAATAGAAAAACATTGCAAAACTCCAGGCACCTCCTTCCAAGTGTTATGTGCTCACTTTCCACTGAAATGAATAGAAATAATATAAATGGGGTGCTTGGATTCCTGATGGATCACTGCAATGAGTAGCTGGGGTATAGCTTCTGCATATACCTGCTTAAAAGTAAACTGAGAGTGCTGAGTGGCGAGAAATGACCTAGATTGGAAACAGTTCGTGTGCGTCTATTTTCCCAAAACCTACTCTTGGCAATACTTTGCTGTTTCTCTTGGCAAATATACATCTCTAGCTCCTGCTCAGAGAATGTCAGGGCTCACTGTTGCTACAAAAACTTCGATTTTAATACGGAAACCTATATATTTCCTAATTAATATTTCCATCAAGTGTAGTCCTGGGTAAATGTTGCGTAATGTTAGCATTCATTAATGAACTTGAAATCTCCTTGAAAAAATATTTGGAAAAAAACCAACCAAAACTGTTCCAATCTAGAATGAATACTACAGCCATAGAAAAGCTCTTCTATGTAAATGAGAATGACTTCCCTCCCTTTCAGAAATTAATGATCTATTCACAAGAAGATCGTTTGCTTTTCAGTGCATTACTGCCCTATTAGTCAAGTACTGATGCAATGAAACGTAACTGATTGCAATCTTACAGAGTGGGTATCTGCTTTGATATTTATACAGAATAGGTGGTTAGTCTTTTTGTAAAGCAGAACCTTTATCTGTCTTTATCTTCATACTTCTGTATTTTTGCTACCAGGCACCACTTCAGATGAGACAGCACTGTTCTCTTTTGGAGCTAGTATCTAATTATGCATCACAGATCTGTTACTAAAGAAGCATACAAGGTTTATGCAGCATCATTTTCGGAGTTGCACCAGAGAAGAAATTGTACAAGTTACTATTTCCAAAGTGAATTATGGAAACACCAAAAGAGCTTAATTTCTGTTGGCAAGAAGGCCTGACTGCTAGACCTCAGTCTCTGGAAGGGTGGCAGAAGAGATTCCATCCTAAGAGGTGCTAAGCTCCTGTTGCTGCTGCCAGAAGAGTGAAGAAGGCACAGGGCATCTCATGTGATCAGGGAAACTTGAGGAGCAGCGCAGGACAGGGAGTGGGTTGCTTCTAACTAAAGGAATCTTCTGTATGTAAACAAGGTTTAGTAGCAGAGTGTCAAGTCCAGGAAATTATTTCTGGTGAGAAGGATAAGCTTTCCTTTCGAGAGAAGTGCAATTACTGCTCTGCTGTTCTCACAGTTCCCTCTCAACTTAGTCTTAGCTGTCTTCGGTGAGAAAGTACTACTTCAAAAATAAAGAAATTTGAGAGCACGCAGGGGCGGAAAAAACAACCCAAACCAGATGTCATTTCACTATTTTCAAAAAGTGAATTTAGGAGGTAAGAACATGTATATTTTTTTTTTACTTTGAAAGAATCAATTAATGGTGAAATTATGCAATGGATGTTTCCATTTTGTGGATGTAATGGATGTAATTTTTCATATAGGAACTGTATGAAAAGATAAATCCCTCTGAGTTCGTAAACACCATGGTGTAGCAGTAGAGCACCTGTTATTTACACTTGTTATGTTTGTTCACCCTCTTCAAAATATTTAGCACCAGGACCATGATCTGTGTATTTCTAAGAAAGAAAACTAAAATATTGCTGTTCCTATTCTGTCACAGATCCTGATTTTCCAGTTGTGGGACAGGTTTCCCGTATAAGTAACCCCATTGACTTAATTGACACATTTATACCAGGGAGTGCTGATGTAACAAGATGAGAATCAAGCCCACAGGCAAACATTTTCACGAAGAAGTATCTAAAATTAGGTGCCTATTTCCATAATTAGGAACCTGAGTAGAGGTGGACTTGTTTTTAAAAATGCTGTGGATTGACAAATACTGCTGAAGTCAATGGGAGCTAGAGATCATTTTTCCTTTGAAAATCAGGCTGTTTTATTTAAATGCCAAATATTGGTATGGGCTAATGTTGGACATCCTTAGTTGAAGGTTTGCTATCCAGTTCTCATCCTGTAGTACTCTGTAGAAGATAACTCATTTTTATTTTAATGCTCTTCCCAAAGTGGTTACTACTGGTGACAGTTAAATTACAGCTGATTCTTTACATTTTTTTTTTAACGCATTTCAGGTTTGTTTCATTGCATACTGTATCTCCTAGTCTATTTCTGATTGTCTTCATTCATTGGCAATAATATTGTCCGAAGCGTGGTGGCTTTATACCACAGAGGTGTCAGCCATGTCAAAAGCAGTTGTGCCACATCGCTTAACAGGCAGTAATTGTCTCCAGGAATCACAGGAATCTTGATCTGCTGCATCAGTAATCACTTCTTTGACAGTTAAAGTTGAAGAGACACTTGGGGATATAACCTAAAATACACTCTGTTCTGGGTTGCAACCTAAAATACACTCTGTTCCAGGTTGCAGGGACTACATTAAAAGCTGAAAGTGCTGGAGTTCTGAAAGAACTGAAAGAATTTTTAAAAACCTAAGACCTTAATTTCTATATGAACAAGGATTTTGTGACAACACCGTGACATGCTACCTCCAGCAGGGATTTTTTAAAAAATCCAAAGGCGAGTTTCAGCCACGCTACACGTGGGTAGTGTTCATAAGAGAAGAAAGGTCTGATGCGTTTCAGGAAAAGGAGGTAGAATGGCCCTGTTAAAATTTCCACTGAGAAAGACGCTGCCACCGAAACTCCCACTTTTCAACACCAGAGACTGTGTGTGCCAGAGCCGCTTTGACTGCACAGATGCTGCAGCCTAAGCTCTTACCTGTCTAGACACCAAAGTTAATCAACCATGAGACACAAACTGATAAGAAACCTGTTTTTGTCCCTGCTTGTCCTCCCAGAAGTATGTGTTGGTATAGACTTGGCAGTGGGAGAGCGGCTGAAGTCCTGTTAGTGTTTATAAGCTAATCTTGCTTTTGTGTGATGCGTAATGCAGCCATGTGCTTTTCAGATGTTTTAACTTGATGTTCAGCATCTGAGGTCAGAAATGCATTTCAGTACTGTCATTGTTCTCAAAAAATTTCCAAGTATGTGTAAGCGAATTCCCGTGGTTGAAGCCCCTTATGCCATATTTTCTCTGTGTATTCATGCAGCGCTCATTGTTTGGTTGGTGACTGGGGGGGAAGTTATGAGTTCAAGTCCGTTTTAGCTAAACTAAGTCCACAAATTTGTTTGGGATTTTTGTCTTTATTTTGGTCTTAATATTACACACAATATATCGTATAATTAGGTCTTTCTAATAAATCTCAATTTTCTGTTCTGCTTTTTTAAGATCTGTTCTATGTCTATGTGGTCAAAAGGGAAAATGTCTTTCTTTGTCTGAAGCTTTGCAGACCTGAAGCATGTATCTCAGACATATCCGTTGCCTTCTGGGTCCAGAAAGGCTTTGACTCGAGGCGCAGCTGAACCTGAAATCTCCCATGTAGTCACATAGAGTAGGACTCCATACCAGACCTTGCTTACTCTTGTCATTTCCCTGAGAACTTCCTTTGTTTTGTAAGTGGTTTTCCGGCTGGCATCTGTATTTCCCTTTGGCTTGAACTCCTAAGAACTATGAAGTAATGGGAAACGGTGCACTTACTATTTGGGTCATTAATTAAGAAAATGTTACAGAAAAGGTGCTTTGAGAGAGCACTTTCTTGGAAGCTGGGCCTATTTCTGTTTGGTGAGCTGTTTAAAAAAAAAAAAGTGCCAAAGTGAGGTTAAGACAGGTAAATAGATACAGTTGTAGTTAAACAGTAGAAAGGCAGATTTGATTTTGACTGTAAAACCAATACAAGAACAAGCTACAAACTAATTTGCAATGTTATACAGCAACAATTAGTGGCCTAAAGGATGTGACTTTTCATTGGGATGACTATCATCAGTAGGAGGATCTGACAGATGGCTGAATCATGCCCAGTGTAGTCATGTTGAACTTCACATATACACACATCTACAGTACTTATTGCTCAGTCAAATTCCTCCTTTTATAATTCTGGATTGCCACATTTGCAATTATATTGCATCCGGCAGAGAGCTCTGAGATCTGTAATTACCAA
This sequence comes from Eurystomus gularis, assembly GCA_013400335.1. Taxonomy (NCBI): domain Eukaryota; kingdom Metazoa; phylum Chordata; class Aves; order Coraciiformes; family Coraciidae; genus Eurystomus; species Eurystomus gularis. The sequence goes on along the minus strand of VZZY01014342.1, from coordinate 206,839 downwards.
ACACATCTACAGCAGTCACACAGCAACAGAAGTGACACTCATGTATTTATGAAGGTAGTATCAAAGCACTGTATGTGATACCTTCCTACTTGCCCATGTATTTCAGGGTATGACTGAAGTGACAGATGTTTATGGGACAGTTTCTTCTGTGACGCATCCTCCCAGTGTGATGATGTACAACTGATAATTGAAAGGGAAATAGGTGCAGTTCATATGAGCCAAACAGCATAGAACTCATAGAACTGACTTGTTCTGCAATTTTATATGCTTTGTGATATCTTTGGTGACTGCTTGCCTAGCTGTGAGAAGAGGGTGGCTACATAGATCCTAGGTGTATATGTACCTGCAGGGATCCTGGCACACCAGAAAGGACGGGGAATTGACTGACCAAGGCGCACTGTGTCTCTATAGAAGGGCGGAAGACGTGAGTATTTATAAATTATCTTGTTGTAGGAAGGGAGTCCCCCCCATAGGGCTCAGTCTATAAGATGGAAGTGTTTGTAAACGATAATCACAGTGGCCAGTGTAGTGACAGGACATGCAGTGGTGTGTGTATGTATGTGTGTGTCCCAACCATATGGCCACTTTGAAGCAAGAGAGGCCTGTATCATCTCATCTGTCTTTTCTGGCCGAGTCCAACGCAGAGTAATTGAGATGTCTGTGGGGCTTTCCCTGACCCTCCTACAGACTCAGGCGAAACTACTGCCACCAGGCCATGATTCCAGAGCCACTTCAGCCCACGCAGATCTGGGCCTCAGGTGAAAGAGGGGCCCTGCCACCACAGTAGCTCGTTGGCCATTTCCTGTGGTGGCAGTGGTGGTGTGCCTGCACCCGGGTGGCGTGGGCTGGGGGCACAGCGAGGCCTGCGGTGACGGCGAGCTCCGCGTTCGGCAGCCCCGGCTCCTGGCCAGCTTTGCCAGGCAGCCACGCAGCCCTTGAAAGGAGGCAGGCCCGTCCTTTTCGGGGAAACCTGAATTTCTGCTGGATTAACGCGGTTGTGTAACCACGGCCCAGCTGCCCTCCATTGTCTCTCGGCACAAATAGTTATCAGTGTAAAGTGAGCGCCAAGCACAGCGCTGCCAGGCAGGGCTGTCAGTGGGCGTGCGAGGAGCAGGCACGGCGGCACAGCCTGCCCCGGGGCCAGGGGCACCACCAAGGCCTCGCCCGCAAATTCGCAGCTCCTCGAGCGGGGCGGTGTGAGCGGGCGGGGGACGCACCCTCCCGCCGCGGGGCCGTTCACACTCTGAACCCCCCTCCGCGGGCACCTGCAGCCGTATGTCTATATAAACCGCGGCCATGGGCACGCGGGGGCAGCGTGGGAGCACCCGCGGAGCT
>VZZY01014342.1:193534-204166 GCA_013400335.1 Eurystomus gularis | reverse complement strand
GGACCCGAGCCCGGGGCCTCCGGCGGCGCCGAAGGGAGCGGGGCGCGGGCGGGTACCTGCGGCGGTGCTGGAGGGCCCCGGGTCCTGCCTGCCCTTCGGCTGCCCATTGTCTTGGGAGGGAGGGAGGGAGGGAGAGCAGCTCCGTAGCGAACTGCTTTTTGCTCAGGGAGTGCTGCAGTCGGTGTCGAATACAGACGGCGCGTTAGCACCGAACTGCGGTGCTGAGGCCGGCGGCCGTCAGAGGCAAACCGGGCATCGGCAGACAACGCCAGCACATGTACGAAAATGTCAAAAGGTAGCTGAGAAACACCCTGAAAACGACAGTAACTGCCATCTGTCTTGTTTTGTAATCTGACAGTGGGTTTTGTGCCGGTGGCGAAGGAGACGTGTTATAACAAGCACGCCGAAAGGTCATTTTTTCACGATCGTTGGGTTGCATCGTATCTGGGTTACTGACATCTGGTTTAACAGAAAAATAAAGTCGACTGTCTACGCGTATGTTGATAACCCTTCAGCTCCTGTGCGGGGTAGCAGCTGCTGCTGATGCCCCTAGAGTTGAAAGCATGTCATGACTTCTATTTTGATCCACACGAGCAGCGATTATTGATTCCTTTTAGTTAAAGGAAGATTATTTTCTAAACAAATCTTATGAGTGCTCATCACAGAATTCAGAGTGTTAATTTAAAAAAAAAAAATCCCTCTTGCTTGGATATTTGGATTTCTTAAGGTTTTGATGATTCTATTGTTTACCTGGTTGCTTTCAGTTTGAAAAACACATTATATTTGTGTTATAATCACGTTGGTGTCTTGAGAAACACTTTATCATACCTTAGATATCCATGTATTGCATAGTAACACTGACATGACATCCACATCGTAATTAGGTTTGATGACATGTTTTCTAATAGTGACACCACATAAATGACCACTCTTAGGTGGATTTCCTGTATGTATATGCTGTGAGGATTATATGGTGTGATGATAACACAGATAGTATAGATGTAATCATAAACATATGCATAAATTAATGGGGTTCAAGTACTAGGGATTTGAAATGGGCTTTTCTCTTTCATCCTTGTTTCCTAATTGCTTAAACCTTCACCTGATCGATTGCAGCAAGGCAGGTTGTTTTAAGAATGTCTTTAGATTTTAATAGCAGATCCTGAAGTTTTAAAATTATTTACTGTCGAGGTGAAATTAAATTTCAAAATAGCCAGGTAAAAGCCAAGTCTATATTTGCAACTTCTGCTGTAGCAGTTCAAAAACTCTATATGACCTTTGTCTATTTTCTTTACATTTTAAGCAGACAAAGTTACAATCTTGGAAACATTTTTAGTTGCTGTATAAGTGATCAGATGCATTTTTTGGGGGTTTTTTTAGCCAATCTGGTGTAGAGGGAACCAAATTTATAAAGAAAGCAAGTTATTAGGCTGTTATGTGGGTTTTTTTATTTGAAGATGAGTTAATTGAGATTGCTATCTGTTATAAAAAGTCTATCACAAACTGGGTGAAACCCTTCAAAAGTATTGTCTTGAAAATCTTTTAAGACAGTTAACAGAAAATCTTGAAATAAATAATGGATCTTGCCAAACATTGGATAGATCTTCAGCCATTTTGGTAGATACCTTTAGCTTAACTGCTAATGTAATAGGGCAAGGCCATGCACAAAAGGGGTTGTGAAAGTGCTGTTTAAATGCCACATGCAGCCCACAGAGACTCTTAGGAGGCACGAATCATGCAAATGTTTACATTTGCTGCTTTCTGCATAGCAGCTGCACCACAGGATACAGGCAGTCAAGTGTGCAGTCACCTGCTTCCAATCGTCGCAAGTTAATAGCAAAGGACAGGGGAAAAGCAGGCCACTCAGCTTGCCACAGTCTTCACTTTCCTACAGACCCTCAAAGTCCTGACTGACAAGACTGCAAATCCACACACCAAGTGAAACAAAGAAACAGACTTTAAAAGACTTGAAATTTTGAAGGTGGGTTTTTTTTTTCCCCACTCTTGCAAATAATTATATCAGAGCCCATTTGGAGCAGAGAGATGTAGTTCCTGTAGTTAAAATTAATCTTGAAACATAGTAAGTGTGTAACGCTGAGGCATGTTGGGAGCAGGTTTGGTTTAGCCACTGTCATACTACTAATAAGATTCTTGTTATCATCCGCAAAAATGGGTGGTGCAGGAGAAGAAAGAGGAGATCTAAGTGTGCAACCACTTTTTTCTTTAAGAGTGGGAAATGGTATGGAAAATTTTAATTTAAGGAGGTGAGAGGGATGATCAGAAATGAAGAAAAAAAGGAAATTTGGCCCTAGGGTACTTACCTCCCTTTATAATAAGGAAAGTTTGAAAATTACAGATACGAACATGCGATATACGAGAGTAGTATGGAGAAGATGGAATATGGAGTGTTGTATATAGAAAACCTGTGGAGCAGTTTTGCAAGTGAGAAAGAAAGGTTTGAAAGTCCAGATAAAAATATGGACTTGCTCCTTTGCCATGCAGAGGCACAGGGCATTCACAGGACATGTCTCATGAGCATCACTCATGAGGCCTACCCATCAGGTGAGGTGTCAGTGTGGAAGGGCAGTGGTTCTAAACATGTTTGCATAACTACCTCTGTATGGGGTCTACAGAATGTGGTAACCAAAATACTGGTGGCCATTGCTTGGCTTTACCTTTTCTACGCTGCTATTCTTGAAGTGTTGAAGCATCTTAAAATACAGTGATCACATTGCTTCAGCTGAAGCTTCGCCAGTGCCAGTGAAAGGAATGATTTACCTCCCTTTCTTACATACAAAGTTTTTGGAGTGATGTTTGAGTTTTGGGGTTGTTTTTGTCTTTCTGCAGTAACAACATATCAGTTTACCTAGCTTTGATCCATGCTATCATCATGATTTAGTTTCTGCAGTACAGCTGCCTAGTCAGCTGCTTCGTGTTGAATGCTTGGACTGCTGCTTTCTTTCTCAAATACAGAGCTTTGCTCTTGCTTCTATTGAACTTCGTTCTAATGACTTCTGATCGCTTCGCCAGTTCGAGTTTGGAAGACAGAACTAGGCTTCGTACCAGAGTGCCTGCAAACTCTTCCAGTTCGGCTTTGTTCATAAAGTGTATAAACACACTGTTTCACCATCGGAGTTAATGAAAACATTGCATAACGTCAGGGTGATAGCTTACTGCCAAACTCGGAAAGCTTGTTATGTACTCTTAGAGTACACTTGGTGCACAACTGGAAAAAATCTTGTGGTTTAGATGAATCTACAGTATAGTCATATTTCACTGTGGGAATGTTACGAGACATCAAAAGTCTTACTATAGTCTAAATAGCTCAGAGTTACTGCTCCTTCCTCCTCCCTCCCCCTCACTGCATGAATGATCAGTTAAAGGAGGAAGACAGGCTAGTTTGTTTCTAAATGCACGCTGGCTGTTTTTTATCATTTTATTCAAGTCTTTTCTTACTTTTTTTATTACTTTGCTTTGTTTATTCCTCTGCTATATGTTCTCTGTGTAGAGACTATTCTATTTTCACTTTCAAATTAGCAAAAAGCAGTTGTCTCTTACTTTCTGAAGCATTAATTCCCTCCTTGAAATTATCCTAATTTAAAGAAATGGCTTTCTGTCTACAAGAGAGGAGCAATCAGTCTGACGATTGCTTTTTCTCTTCTCCTTCCTTCTTTGCAAGTCAAACTCGGATTTGTGCCTATGGGTCTGTTTGTAGTAACTGGGTTAACAGACTTTCCATACCAAACCACCAAATTTGGTAGAAGAAAGAGCTACCTCTTTGGGTTCAACAAAAGTCTGTTTACTACCTCCTGTTAGAAACATAGCTGAAGGATTTCTGAATGTATGAGGAAGGCCGGAGGAGAGATTAATGAACACTGAATGCTTTTCTTCTGATTCTTAGGAGGAAGGATGAAGAGGCATGGGACTGGGGGGAAGTGGGCTGAACCAGTGTGTTTAGGAGTTGTGGAGTAAGTTAAGTTAGGAGCTATGGATAAGGTAATTGTTTTTAAAAACAAGACTAAGTTTTATGCCCTGTATTAACTCTGTGAAAGATTTGGTGGAAAACTTTTTAGTAAAGATGATGTGCTACAAAGTATGCAGATCAGGAAGTGAAAATATCTTTTGAAAAAGGATGAGTGGTATTTTAGTGTCCTACATTGCACTGTGATACAGACATGTCAATTTTATTATAATATCTTCTCAGTGAAATGTCACAAAGCACTTAAACTTCTTCGTGGCGGAACCATGTAGCCAGTAAACAAAGTCATAAACTGGAAATGAGTTGCTTCCTGCTTAGTGGAGCTGTCACTCCAGAAGCGTTTGGGCAATGCTTCCGGCTTGGTTGCCACAGGTAAGTGCAGGTTGGGTGCTAATGAGCTGGAGGTGACGCGGGAGGAAGGCGTGCTGGCAAACACGCTCCTGGCGCAGGGCACGTGTGGGAAGGTGTGCGTGGTGAGGAAGGCTCTCTCACATGGTGGGCAGGAAAGCATGGAGGCTCTGCTTTTACTGTGTGGATTACTCTCAAATAAAGCCAGCTTATTCTTAAAAGAAAGAAAACCTAACACTGCTTGGGATCAAAAACCCAACCAAACTGACAGGTGGTCAGGTTATTACACTCAGATTCCATTTATAAGGCATTAAGCCATCTAGCTCTAATCTTTGGGGAGAGCAGATTTGTCCTGATAACCCATAATATATATATGCAGTGGATGAGAATGAGTGAACAGGAATATAAACTTTTTTTTTTAATTGAGGGTGGAGTCTAGATACAGCTCTGTCCTTCCACCCAAGAAATGGATGCAATTAAATATCTAGTACAAAATTTAACTTAGAAGAATTCTAAGCTTTTAGGTGCTTAATTTTTTTCTCAAAAGAAAATAAAATCGGAAATTCTTAAGTTTTGGGTTGAAATGCCTGCTTATGTCAAAGTGGGCTGGAAGAGTGCTTTTATTGATGAGAAAAATACAAGTTCTTCACTGCATGCCTGTTGCCCAGAGAGAGTAAGCCATACTAGTAACCACTTCGCTATTTTCGTTTTGTTTAGTTGGTGTTGTCCATACTAGCCTCCTTCAGGGAGGCTCTAGTTTCTAAAACAGATGCTGCTGGAGCAGCATTTATGTGGATATTTTGGGGCTTGTGGATATGCCAAGCCCATAGGCTTGGGCTATATAACTGACCCTTCTCACCCTATTCTTTACTTGCTGAAGTGAGAAACTTTGGCATGCCAGATCAGATCCCTGGGCTGAAGCCTGTTAGGTTGGACTTTGTTGTTAAGGGCAGTGTTGAAGCTATTATTGGATCTGAGCTCTGCCAGCTTCTAAATGTTTTTAAAAATAAGCTAACATTTATAAATACAGATTCTCATGAGAGATGTGAGTTTGTTGCCAAATGCAATTCTGCTTATTAAAATTAGAAATCTTCTGTGAAAACAGAGTAACTGATGGGAACAAACTAGCTGTATGACATTTATTAGAAGAACTTGCTCTGCCTGCTTCACTGTTTACAAAATGTTTCTTTGCTATTTTGACAAAGGTCTCCTAATAGCAACTGCTAAATGGTGGTGAAAATGGTGTTAAAAGGCCATAGCCTTTTATCCTATCAACAGCAAGTTTAGGGTAACAGTCTGGCAGTTACTATCTGTTCTTTTAGTCAATAAGGTCTTGGAGTTTAACTGTAATTATGGCTATAATAACTACTTTCTCCATTCTGATGTGATACCTGGTAAGCTCTGTTTTTTAGATTTTTGGAGGTGTCTCACATAATTGTCTTTCAAGGTGGTAGAAAATTATTCAGTTTTTGCAGGTCATTTGTATTTAATGTTTAGACAGAAACCAGTTTTTAAGTTTAGATTGTTTTAGAACTGCATGTACAATTGCATGGTTACCTTTGTACTACTGAGTACCAAAAATTAATATATGAGTAGGCAATTAAAGATGTCTATAAAGCTGGGTGAATGCAAGTACAGAAGAGTGTCTCTTGAACCGCGGTAGGTAGCTGGACTTTGGAAGACTTCACATTCATTACATATTCCTTCTTCTACTGATCCCATGCAGGGTGGGATGACTATAGCTGTAAGCACACAGCCAAAGCCATGCGCAGTTATTCTTGATCTGCATGCATAACTGTACCAAGATTGGAAGAGATTTTTTTATACTTGTAAACAGTATAATTGGGTTGTAAGACAGTCATGAAAATTCTCCAGCTGTTCTTAATAATTCAGTATTATTCTCACCAAATCAAACTCACTTGTATTAATTTTCTTCCTTGTTAAATGGGCCTGACTAGTTCTTTTGGCTAGTGATTGTTGCATTGCCTTTTAATATTAGCTTTGGGACCAAAACTATTTAAAGGTGCTATCTGGGATGGTGTTACTACATTATGTTGACTCAAAATGCAAAGACGTAATAGGATAGTATGAGAATGCTATCAGAGATAATTTGGAGAGGAGAGGTGTGTGTGCATCAAGGGAAGCAGATGAATACATGGGGAAGGAAGCACTCCACATATGTGAATGACATTTTCATGTCTGTTCTGAATATAAGAATCCTTATTATGGATACAGGTGAACAAAATAGTCTTACTGAGAAGTCTTCTGGTCACTTTTGTTTCTTTAAGAGCAGTAAGGGGAGTTCTTCAGCTCCCTCATACACATTTATTTTGATTTGACCACTTTTCATTTGGTGGGAAGGCATCCAGTCTCTCTCTGTCCAGATATGTAGGACCTGGTAACCAAGGGGCATGAATCACATGGCACTTAGGCTTTTCTCTTAGCACTGATCAATGCATTTCCTGAACCTACTGCCAAGTATGACTTTTTTGTTCCTAGGGAAAAAGCAAGTTGGATTTTCTTCTGAGGTATAATTAAAAAAGAGAACGTATCTGACGTAAGGAATCTCTGGTTGCACATGAGCCATGTCATCTGTTTTACATTGTGCATCCTGTGAAGTTAATGATTTTTTTTCCATTAAGATCCCTGGGAACCAGGTTGGTAAGTAAGTCTATTTTGGATTGTGAACTTCTTCAGTGAGACTACAAGCAGGTGACGGCTTGTGTTAGTTTAAGCTCTTAATGGTGCTGTGCATGCAGGGATTTCTTTTGCCCCCTGATGAGCCTTCAGGATTTCTAGGGCATGTTTCGGACTTCTCTGTACTGCAATAAATTAAGCTTTTTTTCTCAGGGTGCTGTGCAAGTATCATCTTATTGTTGGGTATAATGGTGGAAGGAAGGGCAAAGAGAGAACAGCATTGAGGATGTTGAGTATTAGCCTGTATCCTCAGTGCAGGCAGTATCACAGTGGGAGGTGGTGGTTTCTTCAGAGGGTCAGGGGAAGGAGAGGTACAGGAAGAGTTGCTGTGGTCAGTACACTCTTTTCAGAGTGATGGGAAGCCCTTCTCCCTTGCTGCCGTGTATTGTTCTCCTTGGTTCCCTGCCAGGACACTAGACCAACAATGTAAGTGCAACAAACATGGCTCAAACTCACATTTTCAGACGGTTTGGTAGAAGGCTTTGTCTGCAGACTTAGAAGGACAGAGAGAGTGGTTAAGAGTAATACCAGAGTAAACGTCTTTCTTGCTGAAGGCATAACTTCTGTGTTAGCAGAGAGTGAATTTTAGATGTGTCGGTGCTTTTTTCTGTGCAGTATTCTGTACACTCTAGTAAAAGTCACAGGAAAAATCTGAAGATAAAGATCAGGAGATCAATGTAAAACTGGTGCTAGAATACACCTCTGCCTCATCTTACATGGAGTGATTAAGTTCACTGAAATTGGCATAACTGGCTATTATTGTACTGCCTTTGGATGTTTCCTTCTGATAGTCTTGCTGAATTAATGAGTTTCTGTGAGAAAGTATTTTGGATCCGCTGGAGAGAAAAGGTTAAGTGCTGATGCTTGATATGCATTTTATGTTCTTTCATCTTCATGTCAAGAATATATAATGGCCTTTCATAAATGTTTTAGGATGCTTTTTGTAAGCTGGCTGTATTTATCCTCAGTTAAGATTCTAGTATGAAATTTTGGGCAGCTTTATGATGTGCACTGATTTTTGTTTTGTTTTAAAATCATAGTGGAACTATTAGTATCTGATGCTTTTAGCTTTTCTGGCTATGCTGTAGACTGTAGTATTTTTCACTTATGAAATTTGAGTTTAAACCTCAGAAAAAAAGGAAACTACATACATCAAGACCGTGAACATTGTATCTTATGAACTCTTTAACGTGCATTGCAAGCATCAAGAACTGACCTCAGCTTTGTTCTGAGGAATTGAGCATCTGTGGGGGGAGAAGAGGAATAGGGTTGTTTACATGAGTGCTTAGTGGTTTTATGTTCTGTAAATTCATAACTAAATCCAAAATAATTCTTTCAAACCAGGAAGGCATTGGTAGAAGTGTGCTTTTGTTTTTTGGCTTGTCTCTACAACTAGGCTGTGTAAACACAAGTGACATGAAGTCACTTATGCTTCGCCCCTTAAGGGTCATGTGCACATCTCGCTTTTCCTGCACAGGGCAGGGCTGGAATCTGAACTAGAGTGTTTTTCTGAACTAGCTCGTTACTAGACATCCTGTGGTTTGGTACAGCCCTCCAAAGGATGAAGTCGGGCATTTTTTTTGTAGTGTAGGGATGGTGCCAATTAAGTCTACTGGCAAGTGCCTCTGAATTGATGCATAGTTGACTATGATACTGAGATGAACCACACTTGCCTGCAATTTCCTGCTTTGTGAAATGTGTAGGACTGCTTATTCCTGAAGTTTGTGTCGGGACAAAATCCATTTTTATCAAGACCTCATCTTTTTTATTTTAATAAGTGTTGTCATGTTTGTGGCAGAAGGTGGGTTAAAATACAGTCTGTTTATCTTGCTTATTCCTTGTAATTTTGCAGAGTATTAAAACTGCAAGGGTATTAGTAGTATTTTAAGTGCAGCTACTTTATGGTGATGGAATATGCAACTTAGGATAAAGTCCTGTGCATATGTCTATGTGCTCCTGTATCATGTTCAGTCATGCTCGCAAAGTCCTGTTATGATATGTATCTTGTGCCTCTGCTGGAATTTGTGGAAGAGTATGAGATTAGACCGACAGATGAGTAGTATGCTTCAAGGTGGGCTTTTTGGTGGAATTTATAATATTGCAGGCTCTAAGTTTAGAATTTTATTAGGCCATATGCATTCATTTCTGGGATGTTCTTCCACCAGCAGGCACAGAGCTCAGCTCTACATACCTAAGGCTGGTTCAGGGCTGTAAGCGTAAAAGCTGGAATGTCAACACACTATCCTACTTTTACTGTTTTTGAAGAATATCAGGTGTGAAAAGGATCTTTGTGGTTGCAGTCCAGTAGCCCAATGTGGAGAGACTGTTCAGTAGCTTTATGGCAGGTGGGTTGGTTGGCCCGTAAAGAGAGCTGGTGGCTCCTCCATACTGTCACTGCTGGCCCCTGTGGGAATTGACTTGGGGTTGTTGCTCCTGCCTCATGTTAGCAAAACTTTTAAACATACTGTGTTTGCCAGTGTGGTAAATACTGCTCTTGCCCCTCCCATTCCTTCTATAGATAGTGAATAACTGTTTCATAGAAAATAATCTGTGTACTTTTTTTCAAAGGCTAGGTGGTTGCTTGATTAAGAAAACTTGAAATTGCTTTTTCAGAGAACTGTGTAAACTATGGTGTTTTTGTAGAAGTAAATGTTCTATGAAAGAAAAATACTTGGAAAGCAAACTGAGATAAAATATCCAGGAAGCTTGAATGTCAGTGACTAATGAAATGGTATGTTTTGCATATAACTTCTGTAAGGCACTATCTGTAGCTACAATCTTTAAATCCACCAACTACTTAAAGGTATCCAACCTTCCCTGGATAAAATGTCTGCTTAAATATAGGCCCCTGCTGAAGTATAGGCCCTGTTTTCTCGCAGCCACAGCTAAATGGTACTGCTTGTAGTACCAAGGAAAAGGCCTTGCTCTGCGAAGTCAGTACCATGTTTTCCGTGCTTTTGAACGGGTTAGTAGTGAGTGCTGCTGGAGTTGAATGTGGTTTGAGTCTAGTTTGATCTGGACTCCTCATAGTTTCCTGGCATCTGATTAGAGAACAAGAGTTTGTCTTGCTTTGACACATGGTTAGACGGAGAGTAAGATTACTTGTTTTGGTGCTGAGTATGTGGTGAATGCCATCTGACTTTAGTTCTCGTAAATAGGTAAGAACTGGATGAAATTGTTTAATGCAGACATTGCGTTGTTCAGACTGCACCGAGAATAACGCGTGCTGTTTGGAGAGTGCTCCGTTGACACAACTGACTTATTTGGGGAACTAATAAATGAGCCCGCAAAAGTGCTCACTAAAAAACTGAGGGGGTCGTGAAAAATACTGAAGTAGGAGGTCAGCAGGTGGGTGCGGGAAGGACAGTAACCGAAGGAGAGCCAGTGCCGGGGTTTTCCTCCCCAGGGCGCAGCCTCTGCGGGCTGCCGGGGCGAGGCAGCCGAGCAGCTTCCGAGGGCAGCGAGGGAAGTGGGGCTGTGCGGGCTGCCGGGGGGACGCGCTGGCGGCGTTTTCCGCTCCAGATGTAAACACCGGCCCCCTCGCATGCACCGCCGCTCGGGGCCGGCGCTGCGCGGGATCGTGCGGACACCTGGCAGCCGCGGGAACT
>VZZY01014342.1:152669-192826 GCA_013400335.1 Eurystomus gularis | reverse complement strand
GTTTAAAACCTGTCCGCGCGGAGGTCTGCCTCTCCGCTGAGCTGAAGAAGTGCTGCGCTTGGTCTGTAGATAGTTCCTTTAAAAAGGCAAACACTTGCACCATATGTTCTTCCTCTCTTCCGTGTACGGAGCCTATGAAAGGCTGCGTTTTTGTGAGGTTTTTCTTTTTTGTTGTTTTCTTTTTTTCTTTTTCTTTTTTTCCAACCTCCCTTTAGAGGAAAGTAATGGACAGCCTAAAAATTAACGCTGTTAATTCATTACATTGCTAGGGCAAGGGCGTTAAACGGCCTGGAACAGGAGGGGGATGTTTTTAAGCCTTAAAGTGAGGCATCCAGTTAAATGTCAAATCTGCTAACAGTTGTAGTTAGTGTAGCCATATGTAACTGCTTGACTCTTCATTGTTCTGGAGGAAGAAACCTTCTCCCTCCTCCCCAAAACACCCTGAAGCTTAACCGAGTTTCTTCTGTGCCTTGTTATGTAGGTCAAGTTACTCTGGTTTTTTTTTTTTCCTCTCCAACAGGAGGAAACTATTACAGTATTTTGATTTCTGCTAGAAACAATGCATGAAAGCATTATCAGCCCTTTGCCACTGCTTGTTTGTCTTGGGGCAAATGAAACTGATGCAAATATGTCAGCTTTGGGGGCCACTAAAATATGTATTTTTAATTAGCAGCTTACTAGTTGCTCAGCTATGTGCTATGTTTAAAGCTAATTAAATAGCGTACTGAACTCAATACTGAATTGAAGATTATCCATTCCTTTTTATGCAAACTTGTTCTATAAAAATGCAAATGTTGTTCTGACCCAGCACTTGCATATATTTTCATCCTGGGTCTGGAGTGTTTTGGTATTCCTCTGAAAGGTACCGGAGCTCTAGCTTCAGTGAGCCAGCCTGCTGATATTAGATGTTCACCTCCTGATACATGAGGAGGGACAATTCCACCAGTGTACTCTTGTAGTTTGTGTGGGAATATTAGTTTTGAATCACTGAAGCATTGCTTTATAAAGTAGTAAGGAATTTTTGAGAGGACAGAGTGAAATTTCATAATCACATATATTAAATTTTAACTGTGTTAATTTAACGTCTGCCATTTTGCCATGTAGAAAATTACCATATATTAGGAAAGAGGGAGGCAAACTAGATTCTTGGCTGAAATTCTGTTAAGCCTTTAAATTTTGACCCTATGTATCATTTTATTCTTTTGAATACCAGAAGACTATTAAAACTTAATAACATGACTTACAGTGTGGAAACTTGTAAATAGCTGAGTTGTGCTGTGGGACACAGTTCAATTCTAAGACTATCATGAATATTCTTTTGTTCTATGCATTCAAAATTCTGTACTGGGCTCTGGTGTCCATTTTAAAACGAGCAGTCTTTTACACAGCTTGAGAGTTGTAATGTCCTCATTTATCCTCCCAAATAAAGTTTAAAAACAATTTAATGGCCCTGGCCATTCTCCCAGAATTTTTCTTTAAAGGAGAAGCATATATTGTCTCTTTTGTAACTTTTTTACTTTTGCAGGTTACTGTTTAACTGATTAAGAGCAGGCCTTGTAGGTGAAGGTTAATAGCATTGGAAAAATTACCCGAGGAGCTTTATGCTGCTCCACCATCAATTTAATCGGGGTTCTTTCAAAGTTCCTTGTGTTTCTGATAAAGTAGTACAGTCTCTGCCTTTGGTTGGCTAGCCTTACTCCTTTCCCTCCACCCCACTCTCTAAATAATCTGGATTGCAATTACTGAAACAAACCTACTGAAGCTGGAGGTAGTCTCACTAGCTAGGAGGAGGATTTTGGGTGGCCAAACATGTCCTAACAAAGCTCCACAAGATAAATTACCCACCACTTAGATGACAATGAAGAGGTCGTAACATCAAAGTTTTGAGAGGTGAAGTAGCAAAGCAAGAAGAGAAGATGAATACAGAAAGAAATTGCTGTAGAAGAGGTCAGATGTAATGAAAATAGTTTGCTCTGGGCTTTTTGTTTTGTCTTGTCTTATTCTTTATTTCAGATAAAATAATGGAATTCTTAATCTACATTCCTTACCTGAGGATGCTTCCTAACAAGTCCCATGCTTTTTTCCTGTATGCTTTAAGTACCCTGATGGCTAGTTCTGTTCTATCATCAGTGCTGCAGAAGCTTCCATCTTGTAGGTGCGATTTCTAACTGACATAATGATGTAATAAAGTTATAAGAGTATCAGCTGCTACTTAACCTGCATACTATATATCCAATGTTTAATATGTTGTCTATTAAAATAAAATTCTTGAGTTCTTGAGTGTTTCTATCTCTTCTCCTCATGAATATTCTTTAAAAGCTTTATTATTACTGGTGCATTTGTACTCTTTGGTGTGTTTCTCATTTTCCTGTTTTTCAGTTATTCTGGGGACATAATAAGAAAAGGCAGCTCAATGGCATTAGTAGGTGCCTCACATGGAGGTAGAAAATGTGCTTAACAGTTCTTCCTCAGTGTGACTGTATTTGTCTTGGGCTTAGGTATGCCGTCTATGATCCATGTTCACCTAGCTTATTGGAGTTGATGAGGTTTGATAGCCAGAAAGCTGTCCTGGGTGTAATTCACCAAGCCTTCACATGTGAAGGTGAATATCTGTAACAGGGACTATTCCTAAACGCGCTGGAAGAAAACCTTTTCAGATACTTCTAGACTGTTCAGTTGCATAATTCTCATTGGAACCAGAAGTAATGAAACTGTCTGGGTTCTTGTTTTGATACAGTATCATGCTGTTTCTAAACCACTGCATTATATCAGATCTCTCCTATGCATGTGTGGTTGTACCTACCAAATCTCTCATCTTTGTAGAATCTGAGAAAGTGTCTTAGCCAGTGCTGCCTCTTCACCAGGTCTTGCCACACTAAGGTTGCTAGTGCATGTACCAGGCTGCTGGTCTGCTTGTTATCGGAATCAAAGACTAGCCTAGAAAATACTGTCTTATCATTTGGATGCATGAATTAATCTTCTGAGCTCTGCAATTGTTTTCAAATTCTCACATAAATACTCTTCAAATTTTTCTTTCACAAGTTCAGAGGATCTGAGCTTTACTGGCTGTACCTGCAAACAGTGCTCTTAGTAATGTGAAGCAGTGCTAAAAGTGTTTAATGACTGAAACAGGGTCTTCCTGCTGAGGCCTCTTACTTGCTCCTAATAGTACTGATTTTTATTTTTTCGTGTGTGAGTGAAGTCATTTCAGGAACAGTAAAAGAAACAGTTGTGTTGTTCCCCTTTTGCCATTGCATAGCCTCTGACTTTCTTCTGAGAGCATGAGTGAGGAGCAACAAGACTGGCCTGCTTCCTAGGACTAGATTCAGTCAGTATTTTGCTTCAGGTCATACATATTCAAATGAAGATAGTGAAATCAAGATAAGGTAAAATATTTTTAGCTCCAAAATTCTAAACTTAGAAATGCAAGAACCAAGTTTTTGTTTTCTTAATGTATACACCTAGTAGACGAACATATTTCGGATTCTCTTAGAGGACAAAAGGCCGTATTTCCCTGCTAGTAACACATAGTTGAGACTATACTGTTCATGCTCTGAAATAAAATTTAAAAACTGTTTTTGTCATTATTGAGAAGATGAGATCTAGAAGACAGGGATGCTGGGGAACTTGGGAATATAACATATAGTGGAGTATGCTTAAATGGGAGGGATTATAGCCTGCTTTTCAGTTCAGCCACATCATCTACTCTCTGATGAAATTCTTTTCAAATTTGTTTCTCTAACAATTCATCTGCTGCTTCCAGAAGTTGGTGTCTCCATAAGTGTATGCATTTTCCTTGGTGAGAAAGGAGAATATTGACCAAGTTTATGTAATGATGGTCATCATACCTGAAAGATAACCGAGCCCTCAAATGAGTTTCCACTTCAGTGAGGAGATTTACAATAGAGCTGAAGGTGGGGAGATAGATTCTGCAAACTTAAATAGCAAGCACCAGTGCTAACAAGCAAGACTGTTGTTAAAGAGTTAATAACAGATGGCTGAACTTCTGATGCAAATGATCAGACAGAACAAGAGAAGTTCTCTGCATCCTGACCCAGAGACTCCTCACTGCTGCCATGGCAACTAACACTCCTTTTTCTCTCCAGTTTTAGAAAAGTTTATGAAACTGAAGATAACTTGTTGGTTTTACAACTTTAAAATAAATTTTAAAAGGCAGAGCAGACCAGCTGGAGGAGGAGAAAATGTAAACTAAGAGAATGTGGATATGAATTCCTGCAGGCCTTGTGTATTTTAGTTCCTATAAGATCTTTCTAAAAGATGTCTGAAGTACTGTATACTATAAAATTCTTGACCATTAAAGCATTAGTTTAAATATGAAAGTTTATAATCTGAGCATAGGTAGCTGAATCCTTTTCATTTAACTTAATGTGAAAATTACCTCCTGCAACTTGAATACTACTGCAAGAGTGAAAGCGAGAAGGAGGTAGGAAGCTCTATGTATTTGGCCTGGGCATGGTACAGAGGAGCAAGGAAGAACCTGTAGCTGGTGGGGTGGATGTGGTCCTTTGTCTGCCTTGCACTTGCAGCCAGGTGTTTGTCCTTCTTGGTAGGAGCAGGGGAGCATCACTGTAGGACAATGGAGGTGTGTAGGGCGGCCACGGAAGGGGTTGAAATGGTTTCTCACTAGACAGGTTAGGACTTTCTCTGCCCCTTTGGTTCAATCGTTAAAGACTGGGAGAGTGTTCTGGAGAAATACTGCTACAGCCCTACTTTTTCTATGCTCTTTTTACTAAGGTGCTTGCCTTTAGCTGCTTGGAGTAGGGTGCTAGAAGGTCTCCGAGTGCCATCTATCTTATTTTTATAGCAAAGTTACTCTACAGTTCCTGTAACTACTATAGTTAAATTCAAAATAGAAGGTTCAATATCTCTTTTTAGGGTAAGACACCCAAAGAAGTGTTGATATAGACTAAACTTAATGGCACTGAAACTGCTGGAGGGAAGCGTTTCTGAGGCAGGTTTTGATCTAGTCCCTTGGGAAAGCACTGCACAAGACCTGTCTATGTTACTGAGCACAGGTCACTTGTCATAAAGCATAAACAACCTGTTATAAGTCTGTTTTATCAGTGTTGTTAAGAACACATAGTTTCTTCGCCTCTTGCTGTTTCTGTGAGGTACATCTATGCCTGTGGGTCTTACACTACAACAGTGGCTTCTTTACAGAATGAAGTCCTTCATGTAGATGTGTACGAAGTCACTGTATTCTGAAACTGTATTCCCAGGGTGTATCGTATGGCTGTATTTGATTTGATTGTCTAGATGGATCAAGGAATTCTTCAACCTCCAGGTGTATAACTCGGTCATAATATTACTTTTAAAAAGAAGGGAAGCAAATTCCTGGAGTTCTTACCTGAAGACTTACTTGTTATCTCTGGTACAATTAAGAGGCACATTCAAGTGTCATGTTTTGCTGGTTATTATACAAGCATGGAACAAAAGACCATCCTCACCTTGCACCTTATGCAAGTATCAAACAACGAAATCAATGACTTCCAACAGCGGGCTGTAAGGGAACAAAGGGATAATAGTGATGAGACCGATAAACTGTGCTCCCAGCTACAGGCTAACAAGCCTTTATCACTGTAACAGAGAAGCTGGAAAGCAGAGTCATTTTGCATCTGGTGTGTTCTTCCAGACTGTAGGACAACAGAGGGGGGAGGAAGTATAGCTGATTAAAGTAATCAGAGACTAAGTGGAATTTTACTGCAATAGTGAGCGGGAGACAACAGGAATGATGGTAAGTCATGAAAGATCTTGAAAGTTTTGGTTTGTTTTAAAAAGTCATTTGCTTGTTATGAAAGATGCCATTTTGAGAGGCAAAAAAAATGACAGGAAAATATGGTTTCCTGTTATAGACACCAGCCAGACCTACCTTCCTCACAAGGCTGGATGCTGGTGAGGGGATAATCTTTTCTGTATTTTTTACTCTCATTTACAGTGATGAATTTCATGAGAAGTCCTGTGGGCACCGCTGGCACTTCCCCGAGCAGGCAGATAAGGCACTGCCATCTGCTAGTCGAAGCCCAGGTGGCATTCACTTGGGCTGTGCCCGGCCCAGAGGTCCCCACTGGCATGGCATGCTTCCAGCTTCATCACAGCTTGGACTGTGAAGAATTTATCTCTGAGGAAAATCTTAGCATTTCAGACAGTGTTTTTCCATAGTCAGGAATAAAACAAACTCATGCTGAAAGCAATTCTCTAAATGCTGTTTTCTAGGGATCCAGCCCAGCAATAAGGGTGTTGTGAACCCAATTTACACATTTTTCTTCTGGGGATAAAGAGGATGGGTTGCTTGTAGTCTGGATTCCCATGCCAGATTCTGGTCCTTTCAAGAACAGCAACTAATTTAGATGGTAAGAATAAAGTGTTCTCTGCTAAAAATCTCTCAGATAGGTTTTTATTAGTTCTTGAAGATAATTGAATGCAAAACCCAGCTATTTACAGTAACAGCCAATATGGCTATATGTAAACTTAAAATATTTTTTACTATATTCTTCTAAACTTACTTGTTATCTGTTTTAAAAAAAAATCCTTATCCTACAACAAAGTGTGTTGTTGTCACTTGATAGTAATGAAATTTGTTTTCTTTATTGATTTCTAACAGAAAATTTCTATAAACTTTTGGTAACTGAAAGAGTTGACAAAACAAGTACATCTTTCAGGCACTCGGATTCTGCAGTGTTTTTAGGGCTTTTTATTTGTCTGATGCTCAACTTGAGCATTCACAATAATTTATTAAATTTATTAAAACCTTACACATGGGTGAATCCTTAATGCTGCCTGAACTATGCTAGTAGCTGATGTGTGGCAGACAGTGACTTTTTGGCATTTCTGAGCTGAAGGCAGCTTGGAGCAATTTTTCCTAAAAGAAAGTAATTTTGACATCTTCTGGTTTAGATTTCATTTAATATTTACTTTGGACATTAATACCTTTCCTGCTGGTCCCAAATTCAACTTTTTTTTTTCCCCTGCTGCATACCATTGATTAAATATATATTTGCAAGTCATCAAGGAGGAACTAAAGTTGAGTTTTATTTGTTTATCTGTCTTTGCTTCTGTCTGCTGTTTTTGCACAGAATACGAAAGAGGCTGTGGAGGGCCTTGAGCTTTGACTGGATAAAAAGTGTTGTTTTTCATGTGCTGCTCATGCACACTATTTTTAGTGTAGTGTTTTGTTTTTCCTAATAATGTATTGCTCTGTCTCTTGACTCGGGGGTCACCTGATTTTTAGAGCATGCAAATATAGAGGTTGGATCCTTTACTATTCTATAAACTGCTAGTTTATCTTGAGGAGCAGGATGCTGCTGTTGGTGGGATTGGGTTAGAAGTGCTCATGGAGGGGTGAGCCCTGTCCCTTCGGTTCAGTGGAAAGTACGTTCTAAGAATACGCAGTACAGGGTGTTACAAAAACACACGTGCAACCAATAAACTTGGAGTGGAGGCCAGGGATGATGGGTGACTCGAGGTCAGTGCTGTGCAGGGAGACTTTCTGCCTGCTGGCCCTCACCGTGCCTGTCTTTGCTCTGTGCCAGCAACGGCGCAGTCATCCATGAACTCACTTTTTCCCTTGCGAAGGGAGAATTGTTTTGAACAGATATATTATGAATACACGACTATCATTCTTGCTCTAGAAGTGTTAATTTTGACACTTAGTGCCTTGCATCCAGGATTGTCATAAACTTGTTTTGTTCCATGAGGTGCCCACAGGCTGGATGTTTCTGGTAGCCTTCAAAGCTGCAACGCGAGCCTGGCAGGATGGTTGAATGGAAGGGAGAGGGAAAGCAGATGCTTAAATTCTGTAAGCAAACAAGTATGTTATTTGAAATGTTGGTGTTCAAGTGGGCCCAGTTTTTAAAAAGGTACTTTCCAAGATGTGTGTATGTGTGGAGGGAAAACCTAAAAACACCTGAATGCTCCAGAGTTTCATTCGTTTGATTCTTTTTAAAAAAATCTTAATTTTCAGTAAATCTGAACTGCAACAAGATAAATGACACTCAGCTAGATCCTGGTGATTTTTTGAATTACATGAAAATGAGGAGGAACAGAACCTGCATCCATAAAGCTGTTAAGTGGTTGAGCAGATGAAATAAGTCTAGATACATAAAGTGACTGTTCTGGTGGTTTGGATTGAACTAAAAGTTTGTTACTACCCAGGCAGTTGCAGGTTTTTAATTCCTGTCCCATGAGGTCTTTTTAGCCTTGTGGAAAACTTTAACTGTCATCTTCTCCAGAACTTAAAGCAAATTTAATTTTCACCTGTCTGGATCTCAGGTTAACTGAAACAGGGATATCAGCTGACCTGCATAACAGTGCTGTCATTTTCAGGACTTTCTTTTAATTCATAACATTATATATGGTTTTTATAGGTTCCTAAAAGACAACAGAATATTTGAAACTGAGTGTTGTGTGCCCTTGAGGGATAGGGTTTGCTTTTTGGGTGGATACAGGGCTTATTGCTGTGCTGGTCTGTTGCTGATAGCACTTTTTTGTACTCTTACCAAATTTATAATGCTAGTAACAAAACCAAAACTTTCTGAAAATGTGACACATCTGGGTGATCGAAATTCTTGCTCCAGAAGAAATGACATACTAATCATGCACATGGAAGGCCTAATTTTTTTTTTTTAATAGTCTTTTAATAGGGTAGACTACTTTCACTAAAAAGTAGACTAGGTCATAAATGTGGTGGGTTTTGTTTTGTTTTGTTTTGTTTTGTTTTGTTTTGTTTTTTCCCCAGAACATCTAGACTTCTGCCCAGCCCCATCCCATAGCCTTCCCTGGCTTACTGTTCTGGGGAATTTTTGTTACAACAGCAAAACTGAGAAATTGCAGTATCTATTTAAAATAGATACTGGTAGGTAGCTTTGTGAAGCCTTTCAACATACAAGAGGTCCCTGAGTCTTTACAAACAGTTATCTTGTATCTTTCTGCACATTGAAAAAAGATAATACTTCTCAAGAGATTAAAAGCAGGGGGGAATTAGCAGGTATTTATGCAAATTTAAATTAGCTTATTGAAGCCAGTAGTTTCTGATTTCAGAATCTGAAGATCATGGCTATCAAAAAAACACTGGTTGGGCTTGTTGGCACCTGACCATAGTGTGAAGATGAGAGTGTATGGCTGCTGGCTGTTGAAAGTTTTCGGCCAGTGTGGAATGCTGAGTGCTTTAGTAGTTACAAAACTTCACTTGCTTTGACAGCAATATTGTTGTGAAGGCTGAGAGCTTAGTGAAGGGTTGCCATACTGTGTGATCCCATAAGTCAACATGGTACTTCCTTCAGGGGATTTCCCTGACTCCAGCGGCTGGGGAGTTCCGCCCGAAAATGAGTCAGTGCTTTCACATTGCACTTTTCAAATGCATTCTTGTTTATTTTCAAGAAGTCTGACTGTGGTCTGAAGCAAATGGCACATGATGTAGCCATTCTTTTTCTTGCAGTGGTCCTAGGGAAGAAGAATACCAGTTTGAGCCTAGTGATAATAAACCAAAGTGGAACCTGTGACCTGTGCTCACACAAAGTGTAGCTGGCCTTCCTTAGCAGGAGTTTTGTGTGCTCCCATTACAGTTTTGTTCGACCCCTTAATGACTCTTCCAAACCATTCACTAAAAATCTTTTTGAGAGCTGAAGGCTACTTTACATTCCTCCTCAAAAAAGAAGTGTTATTTTATCAGTATTAACAGGAAAATGAGCACAAAACCACTTGAAAGTATATTGTCAAAGTTTCTAAGCACAATAAATATTTAACATGGCATGAAATATTTAAGAAAGCATGAAATACCCCAAAGAGATTAAAATTTAGTGTTAGTGAGCAAATCTTAAAAAACAGGTTTTTTGTTTGTTTGTTCCAAATGTAACCCTACATCACTATGAATGCTGTTCCCAAAGATGCTTGTGTATATTGTGGAGATAATAAGCTACAGAGGAATAAACTGAGTAACAGCTGAGCAAAAAATTTGGTCAAGCACAAGATGGAAACATGTAACATTTTAAGTAGAGGGTGCTCTCTCAGGCAGCTCTCGTAAGCATTGAAATACCTACTGTAGGATTTCTAAACAGTCTTGTGTTGTTTTCCAGTAACATCTGAGAGTGATTTATTATCACAAATTGCTGCTTTCCATCTTTAAACCAATCTCTGTATAAAACAATGCAGAAGTCAGCAAATAGTTGAATCTTTGTCAGTCTGGATTGTTAAACAAATTAAAGAGGAAACTTATGTCTGTTGTCCTAAATTGTGTTGTTCAAGGCCTCAAATAAAATTTCTGGCATGCATTTTTATTTATGTATTATAAAAATGCTATCACAGCTGGAATTTAATGCATAGCTGCTGTCAACCTGTTGGGAGGGATGTCTTGGCTTCCACATGGAGTTAGGCTTCCCAGTACTTCATTGCTGCAGCTATCATATGGATGATGTGCCTTCAGAAAGAGATGAGGCTTAGCCAAATACACAGGCTTTTTCATTGTTAATTCTTGTTGGGCTTCCTTTGAAAAGACAGCAACAGCTATAGAGCCACTGCAGTATGATATTTACGGCTAACAAAGTGAGTAAGTTGATGAAAGCCTTCAGTCTGTATGTCTTCAGTCATGTAGTTGCTGCTAAGCTGGTTCTTGGTGAGTAACAATAGTGAAGATAGTCATCAGCTGTCATCATCCTCATCTCCTAACAAAGTTCCCTTGACTGCGGAAGCCTTGATGAAACAGTCATCATCAACATCAGTGAAGGAAGTGTGAGGGGGGAAAAAAAAGATTAAATATCTATCTAGAAATCTCGTATTGGAAAATCTGTATGTTAATATTAAAGTGCTTAATTGTTTTTCTAGAAAACACCTTAGGAAGAAATTTTCACATATTCTGTAAGCTTAAGTGCACTCTGTTTTCTGTTCTAGGGTGACACATGGCTCCTTCAGCTCCCTAAACCAAGCATGCTGGATGCAGTTTCACATTATGGTGGCAGTGACTGTGAAGCTAGCCTAGGTCTGGTCTCCACACTGCACTTGGTGAAGCAAGTGAACTAGGGTGGGATTTAAAACAGGATCATTTCAGTAATTTGTTTTTGATATAATTCTGCAAGATTTATATCAGCACATTTATGATGGTGGTAGATCACTGTATTGATGGTGAAAGTGAAGGCTAGATATATACCCTTTATTGCCTTCCAATAACAGCTGGGTGTCCACTCTATACTTAATGCCACATACTTACTCTAAAAGATATGTTTTCTCCTAATTGTTTTCTTTTATGAACTAACAGATTTAAATTTGTTCAAGTAGGTTTATCAAGTCACACAGTTTGTTCTAACATAATCTAATTTTGGCAGAGCATCAGCTGATCAGGGGAACTCAGAAATTACTTAGTCTGCTCCTGATAGGTGTGTTTGTTTCATTAAAATATAATTTTAGAGTGTTTTGTGTAGTCATATTTAACAAAATCGGTCTAGGAAACTAAAGGAAAACACAAATTGATGTGTGCTTAAATAAGGGCATTAGCTGAGACAAGTCCTCTTTGCTTTCAGTACCTGTCTCATTGTAGCATGTTGGTACAAGTAGCATCTTTTGTAACCCATTCTGTAGACTAGTAAGTTTAGAGGTCAGCAAAAAGCATATGTTCTCTTCCTCCGCCTTATATTTAAAATGCTAAACATTGCAGCACTGAAAATCTTACAGCTTTACGCAGTTATTTCAGCACATACCTTTATCAGGATACAGTGGAACAACTATTTTAGAATACATGAGTTCTGTAACTTTTGGTGAACTGAGGTCTGAAACAGGCCTCAAACTTCACATTTTCAGGTATTGCTTTGCTTCTACTAAATATGGACGATGAAATCATACTGATTGACCTACTTCACAATTTGTGATTTCCTTGTGGAGCAAGAAACAATTCAGCTTACGTCCTTTGTTCTGAAGTATTTTTTTTAATTTGTCCAGTTAAGAGAAAATAAAACCAGTTTCCCTGATTAAAATGTGAATACTGGGTCTAGAATTTGGTTTAATGCCAAAAAATCAAAAGAAGCAGGTTAAACTATTGTTGCTTAGGTAAAAATAAAAAGCTACAGTTGGAAGAAGTGACTCAGTAAGCAGTATGGTGATGGCAAAATAGGATGTCAGCCAAAACGCAGGAAGCAAGATGGGAACACCCAGATCAGTTTAACAGTCTATATTTTACATTCTTGGAGTGGTAGTTTGAGATTACAACTTTAAATGAATTTAGCTGGGTTTTATTTCTGTACTTATTAAGCTGTTTGAACCTAACTAAGTTTTAGTAAAATGTTAATTGTACAGGTTGTTTTTTTCCCAGCCTGATTTTACGACTAGTCTCTTTTAAGCAACTTTATTTACAGTAAAGCTGCCTCAAGATTAGCTCTGGATGCTGTGAGAGGCGTCGAGCAGGAGCGTGTGGAAGATAGGCAGTGATACACGCGTACCGGGGGAGTTACTGCAGCGCTGCAGTCAGGAGTAGAGCTGATGGCACTGATTGGTACTGATTAATTTTTATTGCTCTGCAGCTCTGGAGTAACTCTATTAGCTCCCATGTAGCTGTGTCTTGATTTTTAAAAATCCTCCCTTACTTATAAGATAGTGTGCTCTGTATTGTTTTTCTAATTATAAATTGGCCTAACAACACAACAGCAATTGGATATTTTTCCTATTCTGCACAAAACTAAGTAGATCCAGTGTTTTTAATAACTTATGCTCAGTTTTCTTTGAACAGTAGGTAGGTATCGATCCTAATGTAAAGTTCCTATGTTCCATTTCCTGCCTACAGCTGAACTGCTTTGTTAATCAGGTAGTGGTTCAGCTTGGTACCCTGGAAAAAGTAAGGAGACAGCAAGAGTAGGATGAGGTACTGTGCTCTTCTCCTCATGTTTTCATAATGACTGTCCCTGAGCTGAAAGATCTTGAGCCCTAAAAATGTAAGACAGGAGTCAGAGTGTGTGTCTGGGGGGAACATCTGTATGGGAGTATTCCTAAGATAATGTAGCCAGTTCCTTGCGTTTGCTTAAATTAGGTAACTAATAGCTTGTTTCTTGAAGCTAGTAGACCAGCTCATGACTTTTAACTCTTGATAGACTAAATTAAACTCTTAATATTGCAAGGCTTTTGAAGCGTGTGACTTCAGGTCTAATTACAGGTTTGTAATATGCAGATACAACATGACTGCTCATTCAAAGAAACATGGATTTGGGGGGGTTCAAGAGCAACTTTCTTTTGAAGTGGAGCACAACATGGAATTAGTTAACTGAAGCATCCATAGGTGTTTCTAATTCTAGAAGAGAAGCTGTTAGTCAAATGTTTACATTGTGTTTCATTTCCTTTACAGTAGTTTCTTGAATCTCTGCCTTACTCTTAAAATATGGAACTACCTTTAATGTACTTCGAATAGCAAGATAATAAAACTTATTTGGAGTTAACAGTTTTGGAAGAAGGGCCAGAGAGGTTTTGCCATAATTTTCTAAATGCAGAGCGATGCCTTTGCTAGGAGGTAATGGGTTCTGAAGGCTGACAGTGCAGCTGTTTTTTCTGCAGTGTACCTGATTCTCCTGCCACAGGACTCTTAGACTGAGGCTTCCCCTTATGAGCTGCCTGTACTAAAAGTACAAAAATAAGATCCAAGTACTTAAGCAATATTTGTAGTTAAAATAAAAATTGTAGCACACTAAAGAAGCAGAGAGCAGAGATGGGCAACCATGCCACAGTGCCTGCTTGGACAGCTGGGGCAGGGCAGGAGCAGGGCTTGCATCTGCTGGGAACCCAAACAGCCTACACCATGCACTCCCTATGTTGTTTAGTGTTTTGCTTACAGTGTTTCAACTAAGTGAAATAGAAATCTGATTAAATCTGTGACTTTCAAAATCCATTATGGATGCCAGGGAAGACCTGGACTGATATTTAAAGGCAATTATTAGTTTTTTCCTGGATTCTTTAAGAATGTAGCTCTCCAGATAAGTGAAGGTCAGGACTAATGGATACCTCTAGTTGAACAAATTTGTCTTTCCTTGAAGGAAGGCACTTTACCAAAATGAGCTCTTTTCCTGAGATATTTATGGTGTCCAATGCAGTATGAAAGGTGCTAGGACAATAAAATAAGCATGACCTAAGAGAGCTGACAGTTGTAGCACTGCCTGGTCGTGGCAGAAGGAGGGCACAGGGCAGGGGGAACTCTGCTGTGGCCGTTCACTGCCTTGCTGTCCCTGGACAGGACACAGCAGCAGCTTGCAGATGTATCTTCTGGTGACCCCTGGAGCACAACAGGCTACACGATACTGAATGTCTTAGTTTCCTGTGTAAGCCTAGAAAATAGATTAAATGCTTTTCTGATGCACATATTTTAGGAAAATATTTTCTGTAATTACTACAGAAAATGCTGCAATAGGAAAGGGAAGGGAGTTGGTCCACACAAGCGTGACCCGGCTGGGAAAGGAGTCAGCTGGGCACAACTGGATTAACTGAAGAGAGAGTCCTTGGGTTACAGTTAAGTGGATTTGTGAGTTGCTAGTACCACATACCTAACTTCCATAGGTTGTGAGCCAATTCAACTTCTCTGGGGAGGTTTTCAGCTCTTATACTTTATTCCAGTGCTCTAATGATTGTGCACCTGTAGTGGATGGAGGAGGACAAGGATTTGAAGGCTCTCTTTATGACATTTCTGCTTAAATGGGCTTTTCTGTTTGTCTAGATGTAGAAAATGAGTGTTGAGGTTGATATGTGTAGGAGACAAAGGAAGACAAAATAGTATGCCTCCAGGTTTCAGTTCTTTATTATTGTATGTTTTCATTTACATGTAGTAGCTTCAGTCTGCATTTATATTTTTCTCTTTTTCCTCCTAGAGTCGTCTGACATCTGCTGTCTCTTGTGACAAACTGGTCAATAAACTTTAGTTTCAATGTATTGATTAAAGGGCTGTAGTGCCTTGTTACTTTAATTCCTACGTATTTATGTCAACTAACTGGATTTTTTTTCTATTTTAAAAGGAATATAACCTAGCCACTGCTGGGATGCATATTTTATGTATGTTCCATTGCTAGATATGAAGCAGAATAATAATCATATTTATATAGTCAGATTATAGGATTGAGGTTATTCTATGCACAATATAGGATGTATATCTTAAACAGGGTTGATTCATACACAAAAGCAAACAGAGCACACACACACAGTAAGACTTTTTTTAACTAAACACTGAGTCTGCTGTTTCTATAAATGTCTTTCCACTCTTGCCCTCAATTACATCAGCTTGCGTCATCTGTGCCTGTTGTATAGGAACAGTGACTGGGCTTCTCAATATTTAGGGTTCTTTTCCTTTATGAAAACTCTTAGACGTTACTAAACGATATAGAAATCTAGTGGAGCTAAAATAAGTCAATATGCCACATGAACTTTGTAGGAAAACTTCTTTCTCAGTATCCATTGCTATTTGTGCTTTACGTTTTTTATTTTTCCTTTTTTTTTCTTTCAAAAACTCCAGCTCAAATACCTGGTTTGTTACAAATGTTGGCCCTGTCTTTATAATGCTATTATGAAAACAGTAGAATTTCCTAGTTCAATACTTGCCGTTTATGATCCTTTAACAAGATTCAGTTTTTATTTTGAAACATTGTGGTTTTGTAACTGCAGCCAATACAAATATGTGTTTGTAGCTAGTTGGGTCTTCTCTTCCATTCTTAAGGCAAGAAACTGGCTGCTTCTGAAGTAATAGGTCTGAAACAGGAACAGAGGCAGTGTTTGCAAATTGAACTTAGAAGTAGGTTTTATCTGTGTACATGAAGTCATATCATGTATGTATTCTGAATCTTGAGTAATTATTATTTCAGATTTGTTCACCTTGCTTTATTTACTAGGTCTTGCTTATTTACTAGATTCACTGGATCTTGTGCTTGGACGTGCTTAAACTGTCCATGGCTTATGTCAATTTGTGATATGTATCTGTGAAGACACAGAGCAGTTTAAGTAAACAATATAAGCTTTTGTATCAGAATTTTTTTTTCGACGCAAAAAGGGTTTTTACCTGAATCTAACCAGGTCAGCAGAAGCACTCAGGCCATAGGATTTATGTATTAATTTGTGTGAAGTTCAGAAGCTTTTGATCAAATATAGATTCTTTCTGAAGAAGAGAGCCAATTAATAGAAGGTCTACTGCTTCACATGGTAAGCCGCTAATGTTAATTAAAGGGCATGTCCGTTTTACTGTTACTTGCCATTTAAAATTCTCTAGTGTAAATTTTCAGCTATCACATCTTTCTGTGCACATTTCTGTTACAGTAAAAAGGTGTTTGAGATAAGGATCTGTCTTATTAAGCAAGTGCAAGCTCTTTAATATTTTTCTTTAAAACTATATATGTTTTACGTATTTTAACTAAACAGAATTCCTCTTACACATTTTCTTAAGGATTAATTCCCCCTCTTTTTAGTCTGCTAAGCATGAGACAATTCTTGTGTAGATTAATATCACTCCTGCTGAACACTTTCTAGATTTTTTTGAACTTCTGTGTCAGAGTAGGAAGAGTACTCTGATAGTCATCCCTCCTGCTGTGATGTTCTTAACATTTTGTATGTCCAAAGGCCATGGTAGATGAGCATGATGCTTGTAATAGCAGCAAGATAATGCTGCAATTATTTTTTTTGTCAGTTATAATACCCAAATCCTTTGCAGAGTCTTTCCAAATCCCATTTCCTTATCCCTAAGTATGACTTGCCTATTGTTCACCAGACTTTCTGCTGAAAAAAGAAAAAAATTTGCAAGTGCCTAATTCTGTAGGTGACTCATATCACTACTTAAGTGTTTTGTCCTCTCTGTTATTTACCACTCCTTTAATCTTTCATGCACCCTTTATTAGTCATTTTCTGCCATCCATCAGATGAATGACCATTTTAACTCATGCCAGATGATTTAACGTACCGTTCACATGCCATATGGGGTCCTCCAGGGTAATTCATCTATCCTCTGGCTTTTCTTCTGCCTGAGGGCAGGCTGTGGCCAGATGCATTGTCCTGGCAGCACCCTGTTCTTCCAGGGTCAGCAGTCCCTTCCTGGTCAGGGTGCTCCCCCGGGCAGGGGCAGGCAGCTGGCACAGGCAAGTATTTTGAAGGAGCCTCTTCCCTGCTCCCTCCTGGAGGATGGAGCCACAGGACTTGTGCTGGTTGTGGCAGTCCAGCCCCTGCCACCTTTTTGTAGATGTGTGCTTGCAGATGTGGCACGTACAGTGCGGGTTGGGAGTGCCGTACCACTGGCCGCGTGTGCCATGTGGGCGTGTGGTGGGAAGAGGGTCCTGAATATAGCCCGTCCCTGCCACCCAAAGCAGCTGTGTTAGTGCATTCCTTTAGAGAGGCAGGGAGTCAGTAAAGATGAGGGCTCCTGTGCAATGAACTGAGTTCCCTGGCAGTGGGCTGACTTCTCTTACTTACTTTATGTAGATCCCTCAAAATAGGCTGTAAGCCCTGGGGTTCATAGAGCATAAGCCTGGGCTAGGGAAATATGTACAGGCAAAAGCTAGTTTTACACACTTTACAATTTGCATATGCAGGTGATTGCACATTTAATGGGATTGCACCTGTAATTGGAGCTTTTGTTTCATGCATCCCTTGCACCTATCTCTCAAGTCTGTCTTGCCGTGTAATAGATGTTAACTCCTTTCCTGTGGCAGTTTTGTTTTGGTGACTGACATAGGATATTTCAGCTAAAATTGTGAAGATGTCATGTGCTTTTCTTACCCTAAAGCATAAAAATAAAGGTAAAGAGCTGCTGGCAGACTTGCCTCCACCTGCTTTTCTTTGCTGCTCTTAAAATAGACTCTGAAGTTAATGTATTAGCCTTCTCAGGAAAGATTTTTCTGTAACCTCTTCAGCAACCAAATAATTTTGAAACTTAAGCGTTTCCAAGCAGAGAGGGGAATTACACAACCTGGTTGTACTTGAAACTGTTTGAATGATGTGTGACATCCTTGTGATGAGGGAGGAGGAGGAGGAGGAGAAAGGAGGAGGAGGGTGCTCTAGAAAACACCATAAATTCAAAGGACTGGGGCATCCAACCTCTGCGGGAATAAAGTGTGCCAGGGTAATTCACGGACAGCAATGACAGCTGCTGCTTTGTCTGCGAAGACTTGTTGAGTTTTAATACTCTGCACAATTTTAGACTGACCATGGTAAAAAGCAATGAATTCTCTGTATGTTCCTTGGGAACCTTTCCTGTGTGTTAATGGTAACTAAAAATGGACCTGCCTTGCACTCAGCATAAGTTAAAAAACATTGTGTCCCACTTTTTCTAATGGAAGGAAATCTTTCTATTTTTTTTATATATTTTATGAAATACTGTGGCTTCTCTATCTGTCAGGTGATACTAACAATGCCAAGTTGTAATGCCATCAGATTTCTCCCACTAGAGCTCAGGAAACTTTCTTCTAGAGAAGCTGTGACCCAGCTGTGGTTCACACAAACAGTTGTTTCTCAGTACTGCTGAAATATCCGGTGCTTTGACCAGTTACTACGTGAAGCTTTCTTTAGAGTATTTCTAATTTTGTCTGCCTGTAGTGACAACATTGAGATGAGAAAAGTTGTTTTATGGTGGTACAGTAACTTGGGCCTTGTAGGGAGTGCAGCCAGTCTGATACAACGATCCATTTAACATAGCTCCGTTTTAAGTGTAAATTGAAATAAACTGCAGAGTTAGCCAACAGCTGAAAGCTTGTTATACAGCAGATGTCATTATTTTTTTGTTTTTTTGAAATGACAGATACTTTGGATGAATACTTTGAGTATGAAGCTGAGGAGTTCCTGGTCTCCTTGGCCTTGTTGATCACTGAAGGTCGAACACCCGAGTATTCAATCAAGGGCAGAACAGAGGGCTTTCATTGCCCGCCAGCACAATCAAGTCAGCTGCCAACAACTAAGCATGAATGCAGTGACAAACTGGCTCAGGTATGATGGTACCCATTTCATTTTAAGTGTCATGGCGTGCATCCTTGCTGCCATGATTAAAGTCAGCTGAGAACCCCACAGCAGATTCACAGTTAAGCATGAATAACAATTGCTTTCTGTCAGTCCTGCGTTTAAACGAGTATAAAATTCAGGATCATACTAATAATAGATCTGTCCTTAAAATGAGAGATCATTAGTCCTTTTATCCTTGAACATGAAATTCAGCACGACTACCTGAATGCAGTACCTATTTGAGTCTTTATTATGCAAATGGAGAGTGCTATACTTAGCATTCATAATCTGGTTTGGCTTTTTTTGAAAATGTAGGCTGACTTTGCCTAACTTTTTGCTTTTCCAGGTATTCTTGAAAAGTTAGTGATTCAAAAAACGTGAGCACATTAAATCTAGCTAGTCTTATTTGGGAGTAAGGTTGGAGCACTGAATCTCTCAAGTAAAAGTTTGTAAGTACTGTGGGAATTTAAGTTATTATTAATGCAGAAGTTAGCCCACACCAAGACACAGAATTTATAAAGGTACTGCTTGAGTGTGTCTATCCCAGACGATGACTTGTGGAGAGAGAAGTACAAGGCAGTAAAGCATAGTGATTGGGAAAATTTATTTTTATGAGCTCTTTTAATTTTCTACAGAAGTTGCTCAAATGGCAACCATAAAGGATTTGTTAATTATTTTTCATTTAATAGCTCTAGAATCTTATCTCTGATTTGATGAAATCTAGTTTACAGAATTTGACTCTTACCCTTTTCCAGTACTTTGGAACATGTTTTTAAAGTAGATTTAAATCTGGCTAGTATTTTTATGGCTTGCTTATGTTGACATTTTTTCTTTCCCTCAGTGTCGCCAAGCCAGGCGAACCAGATCTGAGGTCATGCTACTGTGGAAGAACAATATTCCAATCATGGTAGAAGTGATGCTACTTCCAGACTGTTGCTATAGTGATGAAGGGCCTACCACAGAGGGGAATGATTTAAATGATCCTGCAATCAAACAAGATGCATTGCTGTTAGAAAGGTGGATTTTGGAGCCAGTTCCTCGACAGTAAGTTGGATATTAGGATTAGCTGATAGTTCCAAGAATCTTGTCATATTTGAGTCCTTAAGGTAATCGGTTAGTGGTTTTGAACTGGCCGTTTGCCTTGAGGACTGGGGCAGACGTAAGAAAACCACAATTTACCAGTGACATGTAAGCATCTTTTAATCTTAGTCTTCCTGTACTCGTGCTTTCTGTAGTGCTCATTGGGCAATGCAGAGTGTGAAATTCTTCTGTCTGAAAATGGTCATTTTTATACATTGTTATGTTAAGTTGTATAAATTATTATGTGGATAAAACCAAATCAGACTCTGCAATCCTCAAAATTTTGAGGAGTGTCATTGTTATGCTTGATTCATCTGTGCTTTATTTTCAGAATGAAGATCTGAAAATGTCCTAGTTGTAATAGTTCTCTGTGTATACTCTTACCAACATCCATTTGTTTCTCTTAATACATTTTAGGAGTGGAGATCGATTTATTGAAGAGAAGACCCTTTTATTGGCTGTTCGCTCTTTTGTTTTCTTCTCTCAGCTAAGCGCGTGGCTGAGTGTTTCACATGGTGCTGTTCCCCGAAACATTCTGTACAGGTACGTCTGGGGTGGGAAAAAAACTTGTTTGCTGTTGACAGGTTGTTTCAACTTTTCTTAAAACCATTTTTGCCTCCTGTTTTTCTGTTTTCTTCCAGAAGGTGCCACATTGTTGGCCCAGTACCTTGGCAGTTTTATAGGATTCGTGTACTTTGCAAAGTACAGCAGTTGCTGGTCTCTCTAGTGCTTTTTCTTAGACTTTTGAGTTATGAAGTATGTAACTAAAGACTCTTCATTTAGATATTTCTGTAAATGCCCTTCTGTATTATTTCAGGGTGAGCGCTGCAGATGTGGACTTGCAATGGACCTTCTCCCAGACACCAACTGAGCACGTCTTTCCTGTTCCTAATGTTTCTCACAATGTGGCCTTGAGAGTCAGCGTCCAGTCCTTGCCCAGACAATCGAACTACCCAGTTTTGACCTGTAGTATTCACACCAACCTCAGCTATTATGAAAAGCGAATGCAAGAGCGTAAGCTACATCAGCCCAGCGATTCCAGCACGGCACAGCAATGCAGTACCTCTAGTCCACAGCGCTTCTGTGGGAAACAGACATGGACAATGACACCTGAAGGCGTACTTAATGGAAAGAAGACACCTGAATTTACTACATCTATCAGAAATTTAAAACTTTATCCATCTACTGGACTTGGATCTGACTTCGGGGCATCGCAGCCTAAAGTTCAGTGCTATAATGCGACAGTAGACAATAAGACGCAATCTCATGAAAGACCTGTCAGAACTTTAAAATCCTTTTCTCTAGTTGATTCCTGTGTTTCAAATAGTCATTGCTCTCATCAGCCCACAGGAGAAACCAATCCTTTGATAGGGTCTTTACTTCAAGAGCGACAAGAAGTCATTGCAAGGATTGCTCAGCACTTGATTCACTGTGATCCGGCTACTTCACCAGTTGTTGCTGGACGTCCATTCAACATACATGAAAACAGCTCAGCTGCACCAAAAGCTTTTCAGAGTACTTACGAAGACAAAAACTTGCCAAGGAAAGGCAAGGAAACCTCCCCTGTTTCTATTGCCAACTTAGACAATGCAATACAAGAAGATGGTGGTGAAGGCAAAACTAGAGCAATACCAGAGATCACAGTGCTCGATGCCTGTGTTCCAGGGAACCACTGTGGCCGTCAGTCAGCAGGAGAGAGTAATCCCCTGATTGATTCTCTGCTCCAGGAGCGGCAGGAGGTGATAGCAAGGATTGCCCAGCACTTGATTCATTGTGATCCAGCTACTTCTCATGTTACTGGACGTCCATTCAAAGTGCAGGAGACTAGCCCAGTTACTTCAAAAATTTTCCGAAGTACATACGAAGATGAAAATTTGCTGAAGAAAGGCAAGGAACCATCTTCTGTTTCTTTTGCTAAGTCCGATTTTTCATTGTTAGAAGACAGCAGTAAATCAAGGATGAAGACACCTGATACTCCTATCAGTCCTTCTAGGTTTGATGGAGAATTGAAGGCTTCTTTGAAAATCCAAGCAAGAAGAAAATTGGTTTTAGCAAAACCCAGTGAAGCTGTCCGAAACGCATTTCATCAGTCTTCAAATAAAACTTCTCATGCATTCACTAGCATTCACACATCATCATGTATTAAAGAAAATAAATCTGAATTGCCAGATAAATTGGAAACAATACATTCTGGTTATGCTCAGAAAGACCAGATAACCAATAGAATTAAACAGTATTCAAATCGCAGCAGTGTTGATGAACAGATTTGCACAAATAAACTTAAAGAACGAACAGTTGTTAGTGAGAACAATGGCATGGACAGTTTTAACAATTTACAGATAGATAAATGCAGAATACTTGAAGGTACAAAAAAAGCAACTGTGATGCAGATATCGGACTCTTTGCACAAAAATGAGCTCAAGTGTTTAGATAAAGACTCAAAACCCCTAAATATTTATGAACAAAATACTCAGCTTATTAGTATTGAAAATTATTTAAATAAAGACCATGACAGTTTCAAAAACAAAACCAAACAAGATAAAACGAAAACTGCACATGATGAGAATGAAGACCCAATAGGCCTTGATTTCCAGAGCACTTCTCAGAAGAGACCTACAGAAGATGTAGTTAAATGTGAGCGGCTTAAGAACTCAGATGCACAGGTAAATTCATGGAGGAAAAGACCAATTCCTATAGTTGCTCTTAGTCAGATAGCTTGTACCCTATATCTGCTAAGGACCAATATGAAGAGAGATTTAAGTCTGACTTTGTAGGAAGCAGCATGTTACTATTGTCATTCTGGTCTGAAGTCATGTTTGGCCAGCAGTGCCCCCACATACCTTCTTAATTATAAGTTTAACACCGAGAAGAACGTTGTCTTATTCTACTCAGGGTGATAGCATTGTGAATGACAGTTTCCATAGGTGGTTAGGAATCCTGTCCTTTTATAGATATAACAGTGCCTGAATGTGGTATGTGATCTTAATGAGCAGTCTGTGTGACTGCAGATTGAGTCAAAGGGAGTTTATACTGAATATTTCACAGTATGCCAGTGTGATGCAGATCCACCTGGTTCAGAAGTCTGCTCTGTTGCAGCAAGCAATGTATGACCACGATAGGCCATTGAAATAATCCTATTGATATCTTGAGTAAATTTTTTTTCCTGACAGAAAGCACCGTCTCTAAAACATGCAAATATATGGCGGAAACATAATTTTCGATCCTTGGATGGAACTTCAACTAAGGCTTTTCATCCCAGAACTGGATTGCCTCTACTTTCAAGTCCAGTAAGTTATTGTTGAAATTATAACTTATCTTTTAAATGCAAAAGGAAGTATTTTGTTCCTTTAATATCTGTGTATGGTACAAAATCAGACAAATTACCTAGATGAAGTGTGTGTGTTTACTTTCAGTGTCAGAGTGAATACTCTTGCAAGTGGAAATTTGAGAGTTAACATTTAAATGAAGTTGAACAATAATTCTGGAAAAGAAAATATTAACGAGATAGTTCTTGAGATCCTATCAAGATTTTTAAAAGGTGACATGGTGACATTAGAAGATTCTGTGGCAAAAAAAATGCTTAAATGCTGTTTTTGAGCACAAAAGAAGCATTTTAAAGACTAGTATTTTCAGAGTAAGCTAACATATTTTGTCATTTAAGAGTTTTTTATAAGCTATTAATACCTGATTGCCTATTATTCCAAAGTTTTTGTTTCTGTGAGCAGTTTGTACCATATATTCTTCAGCAATCAGATGTCATTGAATGACTAAGTGATACAAAGCTGCTGTGATAAGACAGAAAGACAGTGGAGAAGTGTTACAGTTCTTGGTAGGTTGTTGGGATTTTTAAAGAAAAAGGCAGTCCCAATTAAAACTACTATAGTATGTTCTGCAACACATGATATGTTTTATTCTTCATTGCTTTTAAAGGCTGTCAGATTTTCAGGGAACTTGGATGGAAATTGTTACAGCCTGTTTATTAGTAATGTTCTGTACTGTTCCAAAGAGACGTCAGCCTCTTGAACGAGTCTTTATTTAAGTACTTCCTTTTAACTGGAATTTATAGTCTTGTAATTAATAATTTACAGAATTTTCTTCTCTAAGTTTAGAATGTATAGCAATTACTCTTTTCTGCTCTGTTTTTGTAATTTTGTAATGTCAGGAAAATTCTTGGCAAACTTATGCTTACTTGGGAAAATTCTCCTTATGAGAGGTACAGTTCTTAAATTAGCATCTTCTTTCCTTCTTGAGGTTCCTCAAAGGAAAACACAATCTGGGTGCTTTGATCTGGATTCATCACTGCTGCAGTTGAAATGTCTGTCTGCAAGAAGGTATGTTTTATTTACCAGAAATGTTAAGAATTTTGGGGGAGACATAATATATGCAACAAAAAAGCATGTTAGCAAAGACAAAAAATGGGTGTCTTTCAAAAAGAATCCTGATTTTGGAATAAGGCTTGGCAGCTGAATTGCCACGGGGGTCTCCCAAGTTAGCACAGCACAGCTCTGGAACATAACCATGGTACTAGAGCTGGGGATGAACTATGTCCTGTGCAGGAGTAGGTATGCTGTAAGATACACTTGAATTTTCAAACATAAAAAGATAGTAATTCTTGATTGTTCTTCAAATTGGTGTTATTTTTGTGTTATGTTTTGTTCTTAGTGTTGAACAGGTTAAACATTTTGCCTTAACTTGTTCAGAGAAGTTAATTTTTCAAAAGAAACTGACCATGACCTTTTATACATTAATCCACATAACATAAACAGTTTTTAGTATGGTAGTTTGGTGTTGGAAACATGAGGATATGAGACAAAAGTACCTGCATACAAGAAAAAGAAAATTATTTGATACTTTGATTCCTGCTGATGGAGTTAATGAACAACCTAAACTGTTATTGTCTTTATCCTGTGTAATGTAAAACTTGTGAAAGTATTTTTTCAGTTAACTACAAAAGGTTTTGCTAAAGTATTAACAGGCAATGTTCAGCTGTTATTTCTTTAGGACAATATTTTGTAATACAGCACATAAATGGTTCTTTCTAAAGCTGTTTATACCCAGAAGACAAAAGCAAATGTGTTTATTCTTTATATTTATTCTGTCCCTTTTTTTTTTAATAGCCCACAACAATGTATAAACAGAGACAGTGATCCAGAGAGCCATGGGAAACCATTTCTAAGTTCTAGTGCTCCACCAGTAACAAGTCTTAGCCTTCTGGGAAACTTTGAGGTATTGCATATTCTCCAGGATTCTTGTGGTATTTTTAGTATTCTTCTGTACTGCTTTTAAAAGTGCATTACTGTGAATAATTCTGGCCTGATTATAATGTAAAAGTTCTTGATTAAATTGAATAAAATTTGTTATAATTTTCAACTGTAAAGGTACATATTTCTGTCTTGGAGATTCAGATACAATGACTTGCTTATAACTTTTATTTCCCCCTATGGCCAAGTTAGGAGGTGTTCTGTTGACTTAAATGAGATTTAGCAACTTGCAATTGTTCATGTTTATAATGTCTGTGTATATATATAAAATGTATATATAATGTCTGTATATATAAAATGTATACAGCAAGAAAAAAAGATTTACATTTTCACTCTTAGTCTATTTGTCACAAAAGTTGTGTTAAATCCCTGTAGTAAACAGAGCGCATCTGCAGTGTAGCCTCCAGCTTTTCACTTCTTGTAGCATATCAAATATCAACAACCAATATCTGGTGCATTATTGAGTTGTATCATACTCTGTATTTGTGAAATACGGAGTGAATATATTGAGGGAAGTTACAGATTCTAGATTTTTTTCTTTTTTTCAGGTAATGTGTGTCAAGGAAAATCATGCATAGATCCTGCTGCAATAACGTTCTCTGGGCTTTTGCAGAGTTTCAGTAGGATGAAGCTTTCTCTTAAACCACTGTCATCTTGCTGAATGTTCTGTTGTGTCATAATAATTTTTGCCTCAGTGTCGATTTTTTGGAAGGTCACCTTACAAAAGACCCAAATTCTTATATAAACTGGTTTCCTTGTTTGCTGTTTAGTTTTGCTGTATTAGTTGGTGTTCCCAGCCTAAGCTATGTGTGTTTGGTTTTTAGGAATCTGTCCTGAATTTTCGCTTAGACCCGCTTGGCATCGTGGAGGGTTTCACAGCAGAAGTGGGAGCAAGTGGAGTCTTTTGTCCCACACACATGACTCTGCCAGTTGAAGTGTCATTCTACAGCGTTTCAGATGATAATGCACCCTCTCCTTACATGGTAAGTGTGTGGTTGGATTTATTCTAATAGGTGGACGTGAAGAACAAGAGCTCAGTGAGTAGAGTATTCAGGGAGTGGGGTTTTGCAGAGACCTGGGTTATTTCAGCTGCTTGAGGTGGAGTTCTCCTGCCCCTTCTTCATTTCCCTAACATTTTTTCCTCCCATTGCTCTGCCCCACCATCCAACTGCTCTCATCTTGAGATACTGAATGTATCTGTGTCCCTCCACACTGGAATGATCAATGCTCATCATCTCTTTTTATCCATCTAACTTTAAATAGACAGTGAGCCAATAGCTGGACTTAACAGGATCTGTTTTGTTGTCCCAAACAAGCAGCTGCCCTGGGCAACTAACCACTCTGCCAGCCAGTGGCTTAGGTGCAGACTAAGGTACAACTGCTGATGGAGACCTTAGACTCAAGTTATTCAGCTCTTTCTTTTAAAGCAAATAGTGTCTGAGCTAGCGTGATGCAAGGCACTCTCACAAGCTGCATGGTTCGCACCAACACGGTATTTGTGTTCTCAGTATCTGTGTGCTAATTCTGTTCCACATGTCTATAGGACAGCATGGGTTTTGAATGTCCAAAGTGCTTCCTTGTAAAAAGCAAAAGATGTCTTGTATGTTAGCATTGAATCAGATGGCTAGACTTGTTCTGAGTGCCTGTTAAGGAACCTCAATGTTACCTGGTTGCCAGATCTATTTTTTAGATATTTTCATATATGTATGTATGTCTGTCTAAAAATATGGTAAATAGTTTATTTTAAACATATAACTAAAGCATTGGTCATCTGATTTCCCTAATATTTAAATTCATAGCACTTACAATATTTGTAACCTTCCATTTTTAAAAGTATTCAGAAAAAAATGGCTTTGCAAGTTAAGTTTGAGTAATAGAGTTTAAACTTGTGTATGTCTTTTCTTAACCACTGCAAACAGTATCTATTGTTTTGCTTTCATCTTTCTAGATTATTTCACGTGATTTTCCAAGAGGTGAAGGGATTCTGATGTTCCTCAAATGGTTAAAGTAGCATTGATTATTTTCCTAGCTGGTTTCATTGTTTCAGGCTTTTCCACATGCTCTAAACATGCTATAATGGCTGAGGCTCCCAGGATTAATACAACACTTGTATAGTGCTTCCATCATCAGAAACATAGTTTCTGTTTGCATAGCCAGTTTTTCTGCTTTTTTGTTGTTGTTGTTTGGGGTTTTTTTTGGTTAAGTCCAGCGCAGTGGGGTACAACAGTTGTCCACTGCAGGTTAATCAGACATGTGCTCTCGGGCAGTACCCAGGGGTGGCCTCAGCAGCATTACAGTGCCCTGTGGGACACTCAGATGCTCTGTAGATCACAGCTGGTACAATGTAAAGCAGATGTCATTGTCACTAAAGTTTGGATTAGAATGGAAGATTAAGTGCATCTGCTGCCTTTGAAAAGCAGAAATTAGTTCTGTGAGATTTGCAGTATTATTGGTGTGATTGTCAGTGATATAAAAATTGAAAGGAGAGAAAAATCTTTCATTGTAACTTACAAGCCATTTTGAAAAAGCTCTATTTCACCATAGCTCCCTAGCTGCTAGTTTGAAAATGTGGAAACTTGGATCTTGTTTGAAGAGGAGTACGTACCCTGTATTGCACAGCTTTTAATGATAGGCCAAAGTATGTATAAGGCCCCTACTGTTAATTTTTAACTGCATCTTAAATGCATTGCCTTCTCTGTTTTTAGTTTTTATATGTTACTGGTTGTTTTCTGAATAAATACGATTACATGAATAGAACATTTTGATTCGTTTATATCTCTTCCTGTGAACTAAATGCGTGTCTTTTTTTTTCCTAGGGTGTAATTACTTTAGAGTCCCTTGGCAAAAGGGGTTATCGGGTACCGCCTTCAGGAACAATACAAGTGGTACGTACTCAGCAGATAGAGGTGCCTTGAAACTACTAATATCAAGAAAGTCATACAGAGGAGATGAGGTTATTGGAGATGAGCAGGAAGCTCGCAGTTGAAATGTGCATCTCTGTAGGTACTGTAGCTACTCAAAGTAGAAATCTGTGTGTAATTTGTAGGACAAAAAAAGACTCCCGACCTTTGAACCCACCCATGCTGTGAAGAGACTTAAAAGCAGTTACTGAAGATTCAGAATAGTTGGGGACACTGTGGCTTTGCAGAAGTAATTAGGCCACAGTCCAAATTCTGAAATCCTAAAAGGATTAAGACTAAATACTCAGTTATATCTAAATTTTGTGACATCTTAACAGCACCTATTTTTTGTAATAGAATCAGAAAGTAAATCACAGTCATTGCCTAGAACCAACAATCTGCCTCTTTCTTTCGAGAACCCAGTCCAGGGTAACACATTGGTAATTTCAGGTTTCGGAGCAGAACCCACCACTGATTCCTGTGATCTTATTGTATCCAGAAAAGTGTAGACAAAAAGCTGACTGGAAAAATAAACAAAAATGGGGATGTAGATTAGCCAAATAATAGTAGTCATATAGTAACGTTTTATGCAAATTAAGTTGTGTTTAGTATTTTATTTAAAAATGGGAATTGCTAGTAGCTGAAGGGTTGAAAAACAGAAAAATGGACAATGTTTTTATGTAAATGTTTCTGTATGGCACAGAACAAAGTACATTGAGGATGGTGACTATTTTGGCAGCTGGAGTTTTGTTTTTAAATTAGTCATCTCTAAAGAGTATTGTACTGCACTGTTTCTCTTTTCAGACCTTATTTAACCCTAACAAAACTGTGGTGAAGATGTTTGTGGTGATCTATGACTTGAGAGAAATGCCAGCTAATCATCAAACATTCCTACGGCAAAGAACTTTTTCTGTTCCTGTGAGACGAGAATTCAAGAGAACTGTCAATAAAGAAAATAGTCAACAGGCTGAAGAAAGGCTACTACGCTACCTCATACATCTGAGGTAAGCTTCTTGGAGTTAAAAAAAACCCAGAACAACAAACACCATCAAAACGCAAACCGAACATACAGAAACTCAAAAAAAACCCCAAGTACCTGCCAAAATTTATCTTGTTATTTCTTTCCCAGCCAGCCTTTCAGTATACAGACTTATTTTTTTAAAAAGAATGCCTTTAACTTGGTCTTTAAGCTAGACAGTAGGGGAAGAAGAGCTAATAAGTAATTTGGATTCTGCCTGGGAGAAACAAAAGATAAAGCTCCTCCTTGGCATTGAAGTATTTTATATAACCTTGTAAAGCTTAGCTCTTTTCTTAGCAAGAGAGATTTAGTTCTGGCTGGATCAATGTACTTTTTTTAGGACACAGGAAGTAGTAAGTGTGGATGTTATTGGGCAAAAGCTAAAACTAAGGATCAACATAGAGAAGGTGCCTAGCGTTCTACACATATGCCTCTTCACCAGAATAGCTTGTAACATGAAAAGTGTTACAAGTTACTCCCAAAAATATAGTGTTTAGTGGTAAAAATGTAAGCACCTGTTTCATGATGCGATACCGCTGATAACACCTTTCACTTTATAAAATATTCACACAATCTTCTTTAAATGATTTACAAAGTACTGCCTGAAACCAGATACTATGCTGGCGCTCTCGGGATGATGTGGAGACTGCAGTTCGAAACAAAGGAGGAATGATGCATATACTCTGTCCTCCTGCAGTTTGCAGACTTTTGCCTGCATTATTGTAGTAAACAATCCACATGTGTGCAGACCCAGTGCTTTCATTGCAGCACGTGGAAAGCAAATGGCAGCTGATATTCTGAAACAAACAAGCAGAACCAAATAAAATCTCTTACACTTTTCCCTTTAACCTGTTGCAGAATTACTTCTGTTACATATTATTTTCCCTATTTAGTGGCATTGATTTCTACCCAGCAGACTTCTGAAACACAACTTTGTCTAGGGCAGTGATTCCAGGCCAAACTTTCTTGTTAAATAAAATCTGACAGTCAAAAAATGTGTGCTGGTTTACTAGAGTGTGAAAATAGCATCACAGTGAGAGTGGTGAACTGTGTTTTCATTCTGAGTTTTAGACTGAGTTGAAATTAATCCTTTCAGGCCACACTAACTTGCCGTGTCTAACTTAACCACCTTCTAAAAATTTTCTTCTGGGGTATAATCTGAAAGAGTGTATAGCCCAAATAAAAGGCTTTATTCATTTGTAATGTTAATCTAACTGATGCAGAGGAACTGGGGACAGGCATCAGCTGCAGAGATGGGCAAAAAAAAAATCTGTGGCCAACTGGGTCTGGTATACAGGCATGAAAAGTAGTAGACTTGTGTCCCCATTCAGCTTCTGCTTTAGTTTGTAAATTTGTTATAGACACACCCAGTAATTAATTCTATTTGAAGGCAAACCTGCTTTCTTTTCTCTGTCATCTTTTGTAGCTAGAAGTCTTCTTTCCTGAGCTTCCTATTCCTGCTACCTGCTGAGAGACAGAAATGTAGTGGTTCTAATGCTTCTAGTGTTGAAATACCTGTACAATTTAGCTCAGCTTTCAGACCTCTGGTAGGGATCCACTCATGGATTTATAATGTGTAGTTGGAAATGTATCCTTTTCTGGCTGGAA
This sequence comes from Eurystomus gularis, assembly GCA_013400335.1. Taxonomy (NCBI): domain Eukaryota; kingdom Metazoa; phylum Chordata; class Aves; order Coraciiformes; family Coraciidae; genus Eurystomus; species Eurystomus gularis. The sequence goes on along the minus strand of VZZY01014342.1, from coordinate 162,020 downwards.
AAAAAAACAAACTTATAATTATGATGCTCAGCTGCTTACTTTGGAAAGTGAATACCTGCAGAGCGTGCCAGAAGGTGTTTTTTTTTCTTCAGAAATTAACCTAAACAGTGGGTCCTTTCTCATAACAGAAGAACTGCAAAACTCCTTGAAATATTACACTAGTTTATGTTGCATTTTCTGGTTTATTATACAGAGTACTTTAGATTTTACAAAAGACTCGGTTGTCAAATCTAGTAGCCTTCTTTGCTGAAGACTTATTTTAATTAGGAGAGCTTAAAAAGTCTTAGTAGTACATTAATTCATATGTAAGATGGTTTTAGAGCTTAGTTTTTAAAAGCAGCAGTGTTTCCTCAAACTAATTTTACTGGAAACCTACATACAGACCTAAAAAATTTAAACTATTAAGATTTTTTTGTTTGTTTGTTACTCAAGTTGGCTTAGAACTGCCTTTCAGTTTTAGTTGCAGTAGCTGTTGAAAACAAACACCTTAAGCTTACATATCAAATTTTTGCTCAGAAAACCAAATGAAGTCACCACCAGTAAGCTGCATTGTGGTTACATCTGCGAGGCCTTAATCACACTTGTCAGCATTCACATTATGAAAGCTTGTTTTCAAGTGGTAAGTCAGCAAAAATGCTTGCATAGGTCTGGAACTTCACATCGGCGGCTGGATTTTCTACAACACTCTTTTAAAGTGTCAGATTTATTGTGCGTGTAGTTTTGTATGTTTGAGATACTGTTCAATATGCCATTAGACTGTATTTGTACCCGCAGCTACAGTATTAAGATACAAAATGTAGCTTGCACAGACAGCAGAGCTTTATTAACTGTAAGAAAATAATGAGTTGCACCTGCAGTTTAGGTTGTTTCTTGAAGGTGCTTTGGGAAATTTTTTGGTGCATGTGAAGCAATGATTTTTGCATTGTAATTAAATCTACATAAGAGCTGTTGAGTCCAGCTCTGCTCACGCCTTATTTCTGCCCAGTGTTGCGAGGGTGACGGCCACCCCTTGGTTTATAGGTCACATTCTGGCACCCCTATAAAAGGCAATTAAACAGTTAACCTGCCCACAGCTCAGCATTTTTCAAGGTTTTAAAGCTTGGTCAACAGCTTTATTTACTGACATATTGCCTCTTTTAATTGCACAGAGCATAACTGTTGTTGCTTAACAGCTAAACAGGAGTTGTTACTAAAGGCTAGGTGGAAGGCAAGCTTGAAACTGGTTGTTAAAAGTAGTGATTCCTCAAGGTGTTCAGAAAAGTTAAAAAATATTTTTTTAATGTGGCATATGATACATTTATTGGTGGAAGCTGAAGATACCTGATATTACTGATCTACTAGTTGCTTTTTGATCTTTCTGATCTCAGCATTTTTCCTGATCTAGAAATTTGCATCCTTGTCCTAACGATTTTACTTATAGATTTTATAGATTGTATTGTGTGGACTTTTCCACTTGCAAAACATGTCGTGCTACATGTGTTTTTGTGATCACCTGCTATACCATGTTTCTGTGGCTTACTCTGTGAATTCTGATGACCTACAAAATAGATAGATAGATAGGGGTTTTGTGCTTATATTTATCACTTCAGTAAGGTTTATCACCTTCTTTCCTCTGCCAGGCTTGCTAGCTCATCTGCTATTTGTGTGTTTAAGCCTTCCTGTATTTGTCCACTATTACTGTTCTGAGGACACCATCTGTCAGAGATCTCTGTTATGTTTTCCTTGATTCCTTTACACAAAACTACTGCCACATCTCTGGAGCCAGTCCTGTGCTGGCCACTCCATCACTACCCTTGAAGGGTGTATGTAGTGGTTATGTCTTGACTATTCCAATGTATTTGCATGTATGAAAAGCAACATTTCTAAATCCCAACCACTACAATAAACATTTGTCAACTAAAAAAATTAGGTGGTAGAAGCAGAGATGAGAAGAATCCCCTGAACTCTGTTGCTGTCTCCCCCTCATCCTCCTTCAATCTTTGTGAAATAGCATGCTCAGAAAAGCCACATTACAGGGAAGCATTATTTACTGGGCAAAGGGAGTCATTCAGGATTCTCACTAGTAGAAAATAGTAAGCTTCAGAAGTTTAAAAACAGACCTTACTAATTATTTTCTGATAGATCCATGTGTAAAATGGGAATCGAGCTCTGCTTTATAACAGTGCTTTGATAATTAGATCTATCTGTTCTATATTATTTCAATCATACTTTTGCTGCAAAAGATCTTTCAATAAAATTTTTCATTAAAAAATGTCTTACGAGCTACATGCTGAATTAAATGTTTGTGGTGTTCAGTTTGTCCCTTGCCTCTTTCACTCTTCTTGTGTTCTTCTCCAAAGTCTTCTCTTAAGATAGAATCTTCTCCTCTTTGCCTACCAGGTAAAGGGCCTTCATGCTGACAGCACCAGGCAAATAAATAGTGATGGATGGGAGCTCTGTAGAAGCCAGTAGGAGCGTTCTGCTGGACCCCGACACATTTAGTGCCCTTGACAGCTGTAGCTAGGAGAGCAGAATTTTCCTTTGTCTGGCTGTGGGGATGACTACAGGCTGTTCTGTATCACCAGTCTGAATGAAACGGTGGCACAGAATTCATTTCTACAACCTGCCTGCCCCAGACAGTGAGACCTTGATCTTCTGTAGTTGTCTTTCTCCTGCCTCTCAGAATTTCAGTCTGATTATGGCTAGGTTTATTCTAGAAATACCACTTTTGCTTCAATGGGATCAATAAATAAAGGCTTATTAAAAAATCTGTGCAAATTGCAATATTTGTGATAATACAGTGTGCACTGCTCTCTCAGCATTTGTAATTGTGTCATTTTGTCATTACAATAGCAATAGCTTTTCTGTTTCTATTTCTATTACATTAGCAATAGCTTTTCTCCCTTATTGTGGCATAGTGATAGTGACGTTAAGTTCAATTGCCATAAGAAACGCTCCTTAGGCTCTCCTGCCTTTCCTGGTTGAAGGAAGGAAATTAAGGAGTTCTGCCAGATGAAGACTATAGAATACAGTTGTCTGAAATGCAGATCTTGTTTCTCTATATATAGTTGTTAAATCTCAGGGAAAGTGGATCTGGCACATTCCTGGCAGGTTTGGAGGACCTGAATTAGGCTGTTTAGCTGCAGCATAAAAGATAAATGAACCCAGGAATGGGCTGCTGTTTAATTTGGTGATTGGGCCAGTGACCTGTAGTATCTTTGAAATAGCTCTGTATTTGGTGTTAAAAACTTTTTTCTGTCTGCCTGCAGAGATCCTTGTACCTACTGCTTCTTGAGTTGGACTTAGAGTTGCCATGTGGTATAAGCAGTAGTAAACTTCTTGCTAATACATTAATAAAGATAGCAATGAAATCTGTTTGTATGATAGCTAGCACTGAAATACATATTTGATATGTCTGTATGCCTTTGTTGATATTTGAACGTTCCCTTTTGTGTATGCTTAGGCCACCCTTTGGGCATTTTCAGGAGTGCTCACTGAAAAGCACTTTTTGCCTTTCTAGATTGCTGAGAACTTTAATCTTCCACATACCTAACTGCAGTGTGGACTTGAAATATTCCACACCACCTCTCAAGCTGTGCAGCACATTGGTGATTAGAAACAGAACCTTTACATATCTAAGGAAACAAAGTATAGTGAAGAAAACGTTAGCTTATTCCTTCGTCTTTCATTTTGACTGATTTTGTATTACAAATGCTTTTTGGCCTTAGTCTCTTAGAGGAATGCATTTAATTCAGTAATACTTAAAGATTAATCTTTTGGTTCAGATAATACAGATATTTGTATATTTTCAGGTTCCAGAGTTCTAAATCTGGAAAGATCTACCTCCACAGAGATGTAAGGCTCCTATTCTCCCGGAAATCCATGGAAGTTGATAGCGGCGCTGCATATGAACTCAAATCTTACACTGAATCTCCAACAAATCCTCAGTTTTCACCAAGATGCTAGCAAACAATGGCAAACTAAAATATTTGACTGTTGATTACTCCTTACAGGCGAAGATGATAGAGATGGCAGTATAAGATAAGTCTGTAAAGCAACGAAAATAGCGCTCAAGAGAAGGTTCTTATGTGATCCTGGACCAGTTTTTAAAAGGCTTCTGGAATGAGCTTTGTGTATTCCAAGTAGACTGGAAACATACTTTAATCTTTTTGTACTGTTTAAAACCACTTCATTGGATGTGTTGCAATAGCAAATTCCCAAGTTAGTTTAGTGTTTACACTTTTTATTTTATTTTTCAGTTATTTAATATTTAATGTTTCATTTAATACTCAAGTGATGTTTGTCTTTAGTGTTCTAATGTAGCATAAATCCTATGTAAAATCATACTATGTATTTTTGGCATTAATATTGAAATCTGAAATATATACAGATGTCTTTAATCTGTGTGATGTTTTAAGTGATACTCATTTAAGTTATTGGAAATGGGGACAACAGGTGAAATTCCACAACATTTCATACTATGCAAGCATTTAGCTTTCTTCTTTTTTTTTTTTTTTTTTCCTTTAATGGTATCCTTTTCCTTTTTTTTCCCCTCATACAGATTTAATAACACTTGCGACCATAGTGCGGATGGTTTATTTACTTACTCATTCAGACAATTGGTTCAATTCATGTTTTGCTCCCTCAGTTTCTCTTTCCTTAAGGGCCACTTTAATTTTGCTTTCTGTTATTAGTTTTTCTCACATAAAATTCTTGCCCTCCCCCATTTGATTTCTCAGATTGTGCTAAAGGATGTACTGTGCAAACAAATTAGTATTTATATCTTAAATATATGCAAAAGTGATGGAACTTGTACTTTTTGTTTTATTTTTAGATGAGGATCTTCATGTAATCCTAAGTATTTTTAATAGGTCAATTGCATTTAGGCCACTAGGTGGCCATGAGAAGTTTTACTAGAAATGCTACATTGGGCATATAAATATTTTCCAATAGTATGTGTATTCCTAAAACAAAACACGGTCAGATAAACAGTTTATGCTAAGTGTTAAACTGTGTAACTGAGAGAAATAAAGCTAGAAGCATTTGATTACATTTGAGGTATATATTTAATAATGAAAGTGAATCTTTACAATGTTTGCCAAAGGTCTCAGAGTTTCTCAGCGGTGATACCTTCGTTTATATGTTTTTCTTTACATCACTGTAGGTTTTCAGTGTCACTGCTATGAAAGGTGACCTTCAGATGGGGGAGCATAACACGCTTATCTGATTAAGACTCTGGAGAAAGAATGAATGTGCATCTTGTATATATTCACTACTGCCCTTAGATGAGAGTTCAGTGTATCGTGAAATCTCCAGGAAGTTTGACAGGGAAAGTAAGGGAGACCAGACTTTCCAGATGATACTTATCAGCTACCTTGTATATTCAAAAGACTTTGCTACAAAAGGGCAAGGCTCAGTAGTAGCTGAGAAGGAAGAGATTGTTTGCAGTTTGTAGTCATTTGTGTGCCCTGTAAAACTGAGAAAAGTTTTCTTTTGGTAGCAGAAAAGTTAAATACAACTGCAGTTGTACTCTGTACAGAACTAGGATCTAGACTAGTATAATGAGAATGTGTTCTAGTTTCTTCGTAACTACTATTGAGTCATAAGCGAACAGCATCCTCAAAGTACTTATGGGTGTCATGGTGCACATCTGCTTGCATACTTGATGAAAAAAAGGATGAGAAAAGGACACACTTTTAATGACAAGTCACAGTTCACATGTAGTAGATGAACCTTTTATTGTGCACTGACAATAAGCCATGTATGTGTGTTGGTATCTTGATAACTTCAAATGACTTCTTCAAGTCATCCTTTTCTCCCTTCAGAGTAATATATTAATTTGTTTTGAACAGCAAAGAAGTGTGGATTTTGAATATGTGGTCACTAAAAGTCATGTCTAGGAAGTAAATTTTTATTGACTTAAGTAGTCAAACTGCACTTAGTTCCTGTATGGATTCAGAATGAAAGTGACCTTAGATGATCCATGCACAACTTTGATTTAACTAAGTCATTCTCCATTTACAGCTTGTTCTGAGTTAATACTTTCCATTAGGGACACACCTGGAGAAATGCTGAATGTTCATAAAATATGAACTGAATTCCACATGACCTTCTATGCATAGGTTAAGGAATAAGACTAGGCTAATTTTTGAGATATCATTTGCTGATTCTCTTTACTCCTCAGTAGGCTCAACGATATAGAATTATTTCTGACATGTTTATGAAGGTCTCCAGAGATGGAGGCTCCAAGTAATCTCTTCCAATGTTAAGCTATACTTACCATGAGAAAGCGGTTTATAATGTCTGACTAAATCTTGCTGCAGTTGAAGGCAAATACTACTTGGCCTTTTCACTGGAACCAAAGAAAACAATTTAGTTTTTGTATCTCCCTTCTCAGTATTGTTTTCTACATCTAAGACAACTCCAGACTGTTTGATCAGCCTTGTCTTGTAGATTTTATTTTCTGCACCTCTCATCGTTCTGGCTCTTTGCTTCCTTCTTTTGGTCTGAATCTGTCTTGAAGTGCCTCAAGATGGACACAGCATCCCAAGCAGGCCCCCTCTGTGACAATTAGACTGGGAGGATTGGTTGATAAGTCTTATGGATTAAAGTCCTCTTCATACATCCCATTATAATACTTGATTTTTCAGTATCAGGAGATGTCAACTTGCATACATCTTGTTATCTGGTATAACAGAGGTGTCCTACTGCCTGTTCCCAATATGGTAGCTTTCCTGCATTACTGAACTTCATTCTCCCAGTACCCAAGATTTTGCATCTGATCGAATCTGAGTTATAATTATTTTCTAGTGTTTTTGTAGATTGTCTTACTCAATGTAATCTGCTACTATTAATAAAGTCTATAGTACATTATCATACCAGTGAAACTGATGAGTGATACTGGCCCTGGGAAGCCCTTTGTGAAGCCCTGCTGAACACAGCGTTGCTGTTGGAACAATTGATAGCCATTTCCAACTACATTACTTGCATTAACTACATTAAAGTTTCATCTAGTTAAGTTTCCCTAATTTCCACGAGAAAGTGTTAGAAGCCTTAATGCCAGAAGGCATCTGGAACTTCAGCCACCTTCCCTCACTTCTCCACAAGGTCTGTTTCCTTTTTGTTAAAAGAAACACCATTGTGTGAAACCCTTGCTCTTAATTGTGAATGCATGTCTAGCTACTCTTGTTTCTTTTGAATGCTCATTTTAGATTATTTCTCAGGTAATTAATTATACAGCTTAATTATATAGCTTGTATTCTGTCCTCCCCTCACTCTCTATTTAAATTCAGAAAAATGGCCAGGCTCTATCAGTCTCCTGGAAACCCATTCATTTTCTACAGGTTCGCATATAGATGACCACTAATTAATTGGCGATTGCTTCAGTCAGTTCTGTAAACTCTCGAGGATAATTTTTCATCCAGCTTGAAAATATTTACCAGATGATAAGAAAAAAAACCAAACACAACCTCATTGAAGTACCCTATAAACCGATCTTTATTCCAGCTTGAGGTTATACTTGTGTTTGTTACTATCTTGATCACACCAGATTGAACAAAAGAAACATCAAATCCTTTGGTCTTTACGAGGTTTCTTCAGTGCCCCTTTGTCTTCCTGATCTGCTTTAGATGCATCTTGTAAAAATTGACCTAGTTTCTGTATGCTTTCTTCTACCTAAGGCCATTGAAGAACTTGTGCTTTTCCTGAGGTTCTTAATTTACTTCCTGTTCTTCCACTGCATTGTATATTTTATACTTGGTCCCTTAAAAAAATAATTTCATTAAGGAACTGCTGAATCCTCAAAACTGTTTTCCCTCACATTAATTTCCTAAGAGATTTGAAATTAATTCCTTGAGTTTGTGTTCTTATCTGCTGTCACTGCTTTGTTGTTCTGCTTCCTTTCAAAATCTATGAACTTCATCCTTTTTATGATCGTTCTTCTATGCGTTGCTGGTTTTTATACATTCAGACCATTTCTCCCTCTTTTTGCTGGAAGCAAATGTGGCACACCTACCGTTATTACTTTTTCTGTTATCGGGGAAAAAAAACCCCAAATCTCTAGTGCTGTCTATGATTTTTTCCTGTGCAATCTGACCTACTGTATCCTCTTCTGAACAAGGGACATGCACATTCCTTGGGTTCCTTGCTGCTACACAATCCTAGTCTCTGGATGAATCTCAGTTGCTCAAAAAACCACTTCCAACTACTGGTCTGGGGGGCTTTTAGTAAAATTCAACTGTGGCAAAATCATTGACTTTACAGCCTCTGTTTTGATTGAGAGACTTTTCTGACCTGTCTCAGTCGGTCTTCTGGACCTTACCACACCAAGCCTGTCCTTGCCCATCCTTCCTGAGCTGTGCTGGAGCTGGTTCACCACACCCGTGTGCAGTCTGCAGGGAGGGGAGTGTGTGCCAGAGGGCACCCCGAATGCAGGGGATGCACCAGGGCAGGAGGGCTGGAGGTCAGACTCACCAGGAAGTGGTGTAAGACACTAGGGAAAGACATTTTTGTATAGGAAAATTGGGAGTGTATATTCATTTAACAGAGTATTAAGTAAAAGCTGTATTATATTGTTCATATAATCCCCATGTTTAGGGACCTCTGAAGATTTATTAATGGTGACCTATTTAAGCTCCTTTCTCTTCTTAAAGATAGTACAAGGGAGGTTATTGTTTTGCCAGGAGCCAGTGAAAAGTAGATTGGGAGGGAAGAAAATACTTTATATAACTTGATACCATGCTGTTAAGAAGTTTCAATGGACTGAGATCTTCTATCATGTCAGCTGGTGTCTGGGATTCAATAAAAGATCAAGTAAAGGTGCTGAGGGCTCGGCTCCTCGTTTTGATTTGTAAAACCAGCCAAAATCACTAATTTTAGCCAAGCAGCTGGGGTCTTTTTCCCTTTACCCTGCTGCCGCGCCGCAGAGGCCGCACAGGCCGGCCCGCAGGAGCGGTACATGGTAGGGCCGTGGTGGGGGCCGAGCTGGGTACGGGGTGCTGCGGGGGAGCCAGCGAGAGCCTGAGGGTGTGGGGCCGAGCCTCGGCCTCACGACCCTGCAGCCGAGCGGTCAGCCCACGAATGGCTGCGGCTTTGCGCCCTTCAGAGGGGCCCGCCGAGCCCGTCTCCAGTAGAGGCCCATGGACGTGCCCTCCCTGTCCCTCGGGGCATGGCCTGCTACGGCGAGAACCGCCGCCAGCCGGACTAGGCCTCCCTCCTCCTCAGCAGCGGACGTGACGTCAGGGGGCGGGACCGGAAGCGGTTCGTGGGCGGTGCTGGGAGCGCGGCCGCGGCGCCGGGAGGCTGAGCGCAGAGGAAGTCTGGTCCCGCCGGCGCGCCGTCCTCCGAGCGGCCGCCATCTTGTGCGGGAGGTGG
>VZZY01014342.1:135997-152376 GCA_013400335.1 Eurystomus gularis | reverse complement strand
CTGCCGCGGGAGTGGCGCCGTGCTGCAGGCCAGGTGCGGGCCTCGCCGCCCGCGGCTGGCGGAGGCTGGCGGCGGAGGAGCGACACCAGCGTGTTGGCTCCTGTGCTTGGGAGTTTTTGTTCTCCGGTAAATCGCTGGCGTGCTCTGGCCTGGACGGGCTAATGGCGCTTCCTCACTCCCGCTCGCTGCTGGGTGCTGTACCTGCCGGGGCGTCCTGGAGGAAAGAATTCCAGCTCACAGTCGCAGTGGCTGGAGACCAGCAATAATCTGGCGGCTAAATTTTTGTTTTACTTTTAGAAAACTTTTCGCTTCTAATATAAGCTATTTATGAGGAAAAATATCCAGAACACAGTGGCTGTGGCTTGTTCTCGTTCAGGCTTTTAGAAGGAATAATCGGCTGGGTTATCATGAGATGGTATACAGATGTCATCTGTATAGCAAATAATTTTACAGTTTCTTAGTGGGATTTGGCTATCATAGATGACTGTATGCTGTTAAAAGTTGCCCTCTGTTGGCTATGACTTTAAGAAGCCATTTGTTTTTTAGTCTTGTCATTGTTATGCAGACTCAGTTGCAATCTCCACAGCTATTTCTGATAGGGAGCAGTTATGAAACAGATGCCATTTTGAAAGATGCTAAAAAAAAAAGCTTCACCTCCCTCAGCTGTCAAGTTTTTGTTTAATAATTTACAATTTGTAATATGAGTGAGTCATACAAGTAGGCGAGCTTTGGGGGTTAATATGGAATGATACCTTCTCAATAGGTGCAGTAATTGGAATCAGTTTCTATGGCAGGTCTGTAGTCTACTCTTAAATACTTGTGTTCTGTAACTTAACGTTCATGTTAGGTAGAATACTGGAGGGATACCGTTCCTGCTCAAAGCCCGTAAAAATAAATCCCTGGCCTGTACAGCACTCCTAGAATAGCTCTGTAATAAGAGCGTAGTAAAACATGTGGCAGCAAGTTTATTGTGATGCCTTCTGGTGTGTTCTGATGAAATCAGGTGACTGGGGCTGATTTTGATGAATTTCTGACTGTATTCTTGACATGCAGTGCTTACGCACTGTTTTGAAAAATTACCCTTTATTTGAGAGACGGGAGCCTCATACTGTTCTGTAAATTTAGTTTTAATCTGATGAGATGTTCAAGAGAATTTAATAATGTCAGCAAAATAAAACTTTGTTTTCTACGAGTTGATATCCTGTTAGAATACTGAGATATTGCAATGCTGTAATAGCATTGATATTAACCTTCACTAAAACTGTTTTGATGGGAAAAATTGAACATTGACTCTGTTATTGCTTAGCTGTGAAATACTTACATAAACAACCCATTTTGCTCTACTTACTCATATGTATGCTTAAAAAAGATGAAGCCCATAAGTGAACTTCAAGGTAATGTTTTCATGATTAGATCTCTTTTCTAAACTCTTTTAACGTGCTGTAAGAAGCTCTGCATGTGTTAGGCGACAAAGGTGTTAAACAAGAGTGTGATAGAAATTGAAAACTTGCCGAAGACCAGAATTTCCTGTTCTCCGTGTGAAAACTCAGGATACTGGCAAGGGGAAGTTCAGCAACAAAGAAACTTTAGACACTGGAGAATGTATGTGTGGTTGACAGGCTCTCTTTTTGCCTTCAATGCGTCTGTTGTTCAGGAAGCTGTTAGAGGTGGTGACTTTTGTTTCTGGCTGGCTTTTGTCACATCAGTTCGCTGTAGAGTTGTGTTGTCATGTTTTTCCCATTTTCCACTTTACATTTTGTCTGATGGGTTTTGCTAACAAGGATGAGCTCTTAATACCAGAGTTTGAGAAGGCTGATGGCTCTTTTTTTTTTTTAGACATGCAGTTCAGTTGTCCAGCAGATAATGGAACTTGCTGCTAGTACCACTGTAAAGATTAAAAGCAAAAGCTATCTTTAAATGAGTTAGGTAACTACTGCTGTCCTGGTAGATCCTTTAATGAAATAAGCAGACTTCATTAGCTGTGGCAAATTCCTGTAGAGAACTAAAATTGTAACTTTTGTGTGGTTGTCCCTAGGAAGAAAAGTGTGGTGTATCTTGATTTCCGCCCCCCAAAATAATTTGTTAGTCACCTGGTTGTTGCTTCTGTAACTCAAGGGAAAATGTTGTAAATGTACAGATGGCCTTGCTGGCTGGTTTAAAGCCTTTGTGGCTCAACAACACACCTCCAAGAGTGCTTAATACCATCTAGTCTACAGAAGAATATAAGGTCAGGACATGCATGCAGTGGTCTTCCCCAGAAAACTGTCACAGGTCTCAGCAATCTGTAGTTTAAAAGCCTTCTGAGCTGCAAATGAACACATCGATTTGCTTTCTGAATCCATCTAAATTCTTGGCACCCCGTGTATCCTTTGTCAAGGAGTTCTGCAGCTTAACTATATTTTATATGAAGAGCTGTTGTCTTAAATATTTTTTGAACCTGCCATCAGCTGGTTTTGTTCGACACCCAAAGCCTTTGTGTTGAAATTCTTTAATTTGTCCTACGTAGTTTTTAAGTCTTAGTTGTTCTTGGTCATTAAGAGTAAGTGACCGTAGTCTGTATCCTTTTCAGCTGCACTGATGCATAACACAGTGTTTTGTGTTTTGGTTGCCTGCTGTGTGATGATTTGTCAGCCCTGTGAGTTTGCGTAAATGTTTCCTTTGATGCACCATGAATACATATTTATGTAAGCTGTTTATTGTTGGCCCTCTGTTAAAAAATAACTCCTTTTGGTTAGTATTGGCAAAACATGCCCCCTCAAATGCCTTGTCTGTTGGCTCAACAGGGAGTACCCAGTGATTCAGCATTAGATGTCAAATGTGTTTAGCTGAAAGGATTGCTTTTGAGAAAAACCAGTCAGTGTCGGCGTGATAATCAAGCACAACAGGAAGAACAGCAGCTGAAGAATGATCTTTATAACATATGAAAACTGGTCTTGGCTAGTATACTATATAGCAAGAAATAATATAGTTCTGTGTTCAGTAGTGTCAGGGAAGGTTTGCACTTTATTTGTATTTTGCGTTGTATTGCCTAACTGTATTTTCTTCTACTAGAAAGCCTTAGTTCCTGTCTTGAGAATTTCCGTCTTTCATTGGTAGAATTGTCAGTTCAAATTCCCACTGAACTATGCAAAGCTGTCTTTGATATGGCTTGGCCTAATGGAGCAGCTAGACAATGTTACATTCTAAATCTGTTGTTATTGCCTTTGCTTCTGAGGGTTTTTTGCCAGAGAGATGCTGAATATTATAGAACTTCAGGTTTTTATAAGAGATGTAGGAAAGCACTGGAGTTGGACAGTTTGGTGGCTCTCCTTCTTTGGCAGTTCTGGCTTAAGTAGCTCCCAGCTGCTTGTGTTCCTCTGACCTCCCTGCTGCTGTGCTAACATACCTGTTTGTGCAGCTGCTTGGGGATTCACACTGTGGAAACTGACCAAAATGACACACACCCCAAGAAGGAGCGGGGCAGGGGGAAGGTTATTTTTCTGATGAATTAATTTATGTGACCCGTTCATGTGGAGTACACACAGTCACGCTGACTGATGCTGCAGATGGAAAAGAGTGTGAAGGAGCTGCCTAAGCAGCTTTAAGTGGGTATGAAACCTTAGTCATAGGTCAGTGTAAGACCCTCCTGATATCCATGGCAATTCTTTCCTGCCTAACAGTCTTTCTGTGACTTCAGATGATAATAGCAGTTCAATAACTGCATCAGACAGTGCAAACCAGTATATATTTTCCCTGAACTAGCAGCAGTTTGCATGCAAAAAAAAAAAAAAGCTTTGGCCAAATACTGGAAAGTAGCAAACCCAATAATTTTAAATGGAAGATACTTTAGAAATGATCAAATAGAATAAATTGTACTTCATACATTACATTGCTACATGGACTAGAACAGATGGGTGTAAGGTAGAGGTCAGTGTTGAAAGGTTGGATGTACAAATTCCAGGTTTTGCCAAATGAATGTCTTCTGCTACTTTGAGCATCCATATTTTAAAGTATAGTAATAAAATATGCATTTTATTTTAAACAAATGTGGTATCCACCTGTCTTAATCCTCATTATAATTTAGGATAACCAGAGGCATGTATAGAGAAATGCAGTGTTGCTGCTGTTAATATGATAGAAGGCATGTTTTTGAGACTGAGCTACTTTAACACTGCTTCCTAGTGAATATCAACACATTAGAGCAGTCATACAAACGAGATTGTGGCAGTGTGAGTGCTAGTCCTTCTGTGCAGCTTCATGATAAAACAGGGGCTTTTGAAAAAAAAGTCCTGCAGCTCTTGCCCAGTTTTCAACATTTGTTTGTTCTTAGTGGATCTCTTGCTTTGACAAAAAAAAAAATGTTGTTTTGTATATTTTTGTGGGGGGATTGTTTGGTTTTGTTTTTTTTTTTTTCCAAAATGGAGTAATCTAATTTTAGTATAGGCTACTTTTATGTGAAAGAGAAATGTGTTGATAAGACTCAAAAGACGTCTCCAAGAAAGGTATAGAAGATGGGAGGCTGAACTCCTACGGTTGCTGTCGGCATTAGAGAGAGAATATATTAAAATACTTGTTCAAATAGTTGAGATGTTCACTTGGTAGCAGCAATCGGCATGTTGGTGAATTACCTGCAAAGGTAGTCTGCATAAATTGTCCGTTATTGTCTATTTCATTTACACTACCACTAATTGTCTTTCAGGAAATGGAGGATAAGGTGATCAGCCCAGAGAAAGTTGAAGAAGCAAAATTGAAAGCAAGATATCCTCATCTGGGCCAGAAGCCAGGAGGGTCAGACTTCTTGAGGAAGAGGCTTCAAAAAGGAGTGAGTTCTTTATTGTCCACAGGGTATGGACAAAAAAAATATTAAAAAATGCCTGAATCTGTGGGTTTTTTCCACTCCACAGGCCTTTGTGGGAGTAAAAGAGTGCTAAGAAGTTTAAACTTTGTCTGTGGAAGCACAGAGAGGATAAATTTATTTCTGTGAAAGAAATGCCACATTGGCAGGATAGCTGTTCACAGCATCAGTGGCTCAACAGCGCTTTTTAGAAGAAATTGAACATAGAAGCTGGATCAGTGCTGCTGTGATAGACTTCTTAAAAAACGTTATAGTAAACATGAAGGGTCAGAACCTCATCCCTGTTTTGTGCTAATCTTGCCCATTCTTATGTCCTCAAAATGTATGTCCACTCTTATTATCCATGTTTAGCACATGAAGCTTAGTGTCTCCTGTGTTACACCAGGCACTGTCTGACATCAGTGGCTTCAGAATGGTGATGCAATTCTGGGCATACACTCTAACCAAAAAATGATAGAAGAATTAAGTGTGCATTAGTATATTGTTCCACAGTTACTCGAGTGGTGGGTTTTTTTAAGTTTAATTATTCATAAAGTGATTATGTAATGCCTTTCAGGCATACTTTGTTTGGTTTTGTGGAATAATCCTGGTATATCACTACTTCTGATGGTACTTTCATCGCTGTCATGCTGTTGGGTTTTTTTACTATTGCTTAGGCCCTTTGAGTGCACGCAATGATTCCAAGTATAAATCCACCACAAAACAGCTGTTGAGAGTTCAGTGCTGATCTAATTCTGTGCTATCTGGTAACATCTCCTGGGAATTGTTACTGTTGCCAGGTTTTTTGGATAAGCTTTCCCTTGTAAGTTGGAGCATATGCAGTGTAGGTAATGGCTGCTGGGAACGGACAGGTGGTAGATCAGGTGACTCCTTTTGTGAGTTATGCTGTTATGCATGCAGTCAAAGGCAGCCTAAATGAGATTTCAGTGGATTCAGTGTATGTGTAGGCACAGAAGGGAGAAGGTAAGTGTGTATTGTGATGATAATTCAGGGGAGCAGACCAACATCCTTTCCTGAAGGATTGGTTGCCACAAAGGAATTTTGACTGCTTGGACTCAGTGCAAATGTGAGGAAAATTCACCACTAACAATCTGTACAATATCTTCATCTTAATTATAGCACTGTTCAATGCAAAAGTTGTTGCAGCCGATATTTTCAAACTTGAGCATAGGTAGACCAGTGGGCATCTTAATTGCTATTTGAAAGATGGCATAAAGTTGTGGATTCCAGTTCGTAATCTGCCTTCTTCAGTTTTCCACTCCTGCCATGGTGGTAATAACTTTGTTCCATTATTTTTTTATTATTTTTGTTTAGCGTGCTCAGTGTCTTAAATGAAGAAGCATCTTTACTTGATATAGATGCCTAATGCACCTCAGGCTGTCTGGATTGCTGAAGTTTAAAATAGTGAGGATAGTATGCTTTCAGATAGTGTTTGTGACATGAAGACACCTGGACAGACCTAGTCAGTGTGAAAGAGATGATCAGATACAGGCCGCCTATGAGAAGCTAGAGTAAATCAGAGGAAAATCCAGGAATGAGTTAAAGGAAGAAATGGAATGATATTCTAATGCATGAAAGATGGTACGTTTTCTTAGCTGTTCTTCTAAATATATGTAGTCAACTGTAGCCCAGATTTTCTTAGATTTGGCAACTTAGACATGCTCTGCCCATTGGTACTTGCTCTCCAGAACTGTTCTACATGGGGTGCACACACCATTATTAGCACACTTTCTCCAGAATAAGAGTAGATGAGAACCATGCTACACCACACTCTGTAGAGGGATTCTATTTGGAGCTTTTAGATGGGCAGAAATAGATACCTGTTAACAGCAGTAACATGTTGTAATTCTGAGCAATTCTGTTATTACCTAGATGGTGTTCAAACGTTTATTTTGGTTGCTTCAGTCTTGAAGAGCAAAATATGAAACCCTTTTTCCAAATCAAGATTATGTTCTAACTTGAGGTCTAGTCTGCAGGTGCAGTGCTAGAACATTGTGATCTAAATAAGGATTACAGCATCAAAAGGATTGAATTGCGAAGGTTGATGATTTGTGGTTCAGATGTACTACTGCCTGCATGGAAAGAACAGATTTGGCAACTTTAAAGCTCTGGCGGGGAACATTTAAAGTCTTCTTCAGGAGGCCTTGCATAAATGACCTTCCCCCCCTTAGGTAAAGGCCTGTTAAGTCAAGTGTTCAGATTACTTCTCTCTAACAACTACTACTGAACATTTTGTAGCTGGTAGTGTTAATGCAAAATAAAGAGTATGGTAGTAATACGCTGCCTGGAAGCACCTAAACGTAGCAGGTAGTGATGGCTGTTGCTCAGCTGACTGAGGAATAAGACTATATAAAGCTAACAAGGGAGTGTTTCTTCAGCGATGATTGTGATTGTAAGCAGTGGTTGCTAGTGTAAATCTTTTTACTGAACCTAATTTTTTTTACCTTCTATGACAACCTGTTCAAAATCATCAGTTACAAGTACCTGAACAGTAGACCGCATAGTAAGATGTAAATCAAATACAGCTTTTCCTGCAAAATGTGTCAATGAGCAATTTGAAGACTTGATGCAGACCTTGGATAACATTCCATGCCTCATCTTACCATGATGCAAATAAATTATAACAGTCATTTGGCTTTAACATCCATAGATAAATTAATGTTTTGAGAAATCTGACAACAAAAAGGACTATTAAAGGTAATGCTAATACAAATGTGCTGAAATATTAAGGAACGCTGTTTTAGAAATTCAAACTTAATTGACTTTTGTATCCTGAAGAACCTTGGAGTGTGGGATAAGAATTTCCTTCACACAGTGCTTTTCAGGAGGACTGCACCGTAGATTTGACTTCACTAAATAGTTGGTTTGGGAACTTAAGGGATTATAGTTTCACTGTTTTAATGTACGCAGGTAAGAGGTTTTCTTTTTGGCATGCAGTTTCATGCTGCTTTGATCTCCTGGTATGATAGAGCAGGCTCTGTTCTCCGGCTTTAGTTCATGCATTGTTTGGTTGTTCTGTGTAGCAGAACTTGTTCACTGCAACAAAATTCACGAACCCCAAGGTTTTGCTTGAGGGAGCCTAGAGCTCTTAGGAAAACAAGAGTAAAAAATAATGTTCACATATGGAGTGACTTTAGTGGTTTATGTAGAACCTTAACTGTATACTTGCCTGTTAAGAGTTTAGCTATGTGTACTTAATAGTCTTCATAAGATTTTTATCCTGAATCTACATAGAGCTATCTTGCCTGATCAGAAAGATTTTTAGAACTGTTTTTGAAACTTAAAGAATCTAGTTAACTATGTAATTCAATGTATGCATCTGACAAGATTTCAGGCTTTTAAATATGTGTGTTTTGTCTTCCAGCAAAAATACTTTGATTCTGGTGATTACAACATGGCTAAAGCAAAGATGAAGAATAAGCAACTGCCTACTGCAGCTCCTGACAAGACAGAAGTCACTGGTGACCATATTCCTACTCCACAGGATCTTCCACAGCGGAAACCATCTCTTGTTGCTAGCAAGCTGGCTGGCTGACGAGAACAGCTGAACTGCATGATAATTCTCATTCCTGTTATTTCTCCTTAATAGTTATTTCTCACCCTCACATCCCCTTTTTTCTTTCTTACACTAAGTCATGAGACTGACAGCTTTGCAGGTAGCGATAGCATGTGCTGCTATTGTAAGGGAGTACTGTTAAGAGTAAAACGTGTAGTATTTGGACTAGTTGAGAACAATGCACTGATTAAAAAGGACAAGTTTGGTTAGAGCAATGTAATCTACTTGAAAATGTACATATTGCCCATTTCCTAGTGTAGGACTGGTTCCAGCAAGTGACATCACAAGTTTTACAACTTCTAATGTTTCTGCTTTTGTTATTCCATCTTAATTACAGCATATTTGTATTTAATATAACCTCCAGTTGTGTTGGGTTTTTCTTCTGTGTTTGGGTTCGTTGTCTAAAACAGAGGTTTAGACCACAAGTTGCTAGATGGTAAAGCATGTAAAAAAACCAAGACAGGGCTCTGATTGAATTTTGTTTCTGCTTTTGATCTTGAACGGCCTTAAACCTGTTTCAGCTTTAACAATAGAGTTTTTACTTGGGCAATATTTGCCCATTCTGGTGTAACTCTTGTGATTTTAGTGCTTATTGACAACTGCCTGTTGAAGCTGGTATTCTTTTCAGTTCCATAGCTTAGGACACACTTTTGTTGAAGATGTGAATGAAGTGTGCATGTGCATAGACTGTTGAATTCACTCTTGTGCCATTTTTGTAAATACAATAGTTTTGCACAACCTTTTGCAAACGTCTATTAGTTTTACATTTTAAAAAGCAGATAATGTGCCAATCAAAGCACAAGTGATTCTGTATCTTTCAAAGACTTGTCCTGAAACTAAGAGCCCTAGAATCTTGCTACTGAAAGTAAAAATTGTATACCTGAAATTTGTGAAACATTTACACTTGACTCAGCCTTACGCTTTTGTGGTTGTATTTTTTGTTTCGCAACAGTGTCCCACATTCAAATCTAAATCTGGAATTTGTACCTATATTTGGAGGTGAGTGCCCTTTCTGTTCAGCAGCTCCTTAAGCTTTTAAAGCTGAAACACTCTGTCTGATGAGATGGAAGATGGCTAAATGTGATGTTCTAGAGAGTTTCCTGTGTGGCAAACACCAAATCTAGGCTTGCTAAGGTTTGATATGCAACTGTCTTTTGGCTTTTTTAGACTTCTGGAAGCGGAAGGGTATAAAATTTTTTTTTTTTTTTTTTCTTGGACTCCTGAAGTGAAAGTAAACTGTCTCCTTTTCTTTTTGTTATACAGCAGCCCCTCATTGACTATGGGGAAACAAAGAACTGGAAGTGGTATTTATATAATGACCTATTGAGAAACAGGTAACTTTTCATGGGAGAAAATAGGAATGAACTTCAGTTCATCTTTATGATGCAGGTTGTAAGTACTAGACTGCCAAAATACGTAGTTGATATTAGACAGGTAACGTGATGCATTTAAAAGCATGTTTGTTCAATGAAATCAGAATATTGAAAGTGCAGTATGGTCCATAATGCAGTTCATTTTCATATTGGTTCTTTAGGAGTATAAGAAAATCTTTATAAAGATCAGTTTACTGAATACCCTTTTCTTTAAAGAAGCAGTTCTGAAACAGCCTGTTAAAAACAAAGAACTAATGTGGTTGTTACAAGAGAAAACACTCTTAAAGATGCGTGTTTTTAGAAGGATGTGCTTTGTGTTGACATACTCAGAAAGGTCTTGCAGGATAAAGGACTGCTAGTCAAAAAGAGCGCTGGCCCATATTTTCTGCAATGCTCTCTTCTGAAGGCAAACGTAAGGATATGGTCAAGAGAAAATGAATAATCCTAATTTGGTCCTGTTCTGATCAGAACATAAGCAAATTAGATTGGTGTCTATATAATGTCTTTGGTTCAGAGACGTAATTCCAGAGAATTTTGGAATTGCTAACCTGAGTCTTTCCAAGTCTGTATTAGCCCTTTTTTAGCAACAAAATGGGCTCTGTCAAGCCTGTCCTTATTCCTTACCCTCCGCTGGTGTTAGAAAGAATTTGTGGTTTTTGCAGAACACATTGAAGAAGTGGACCTACTTGACTTCAAGACAGACATTAGGCTGGGAGAATGGCAAGGAAACTGGATATATTAAAGCAAACTGCTTTTTAAGATGTTTGTCCTAATGTGAAAATCCCTCTTTATTTTTATATGCATAAATGAAATTGAAACTTAATGATAGGACTGGGCCGAAACAAATTTTGAACAATTTAAGGTGATTTGCTGTGTATCGTCTGGTGCCGTTGTTTTTTAGCTCACATAAGGTGAGCTTTCTTGATGTTTGGGAAGGTTTTAAAATATAGCCATTTAAATTTAAACATTCCACTCACTTAGCTACAAGTCAGCTTGTCCTGCTGGATGGACAACACGTGCTCTTCCGACATTCACTCGGTGACTTGCAATTCTTAAGGTTACTACAAATTCAGCTATGAATATATAATCCATGTGTATATTTGAAGTACTGTAATACTAACTAGGTCAATGACTGGTTATGAGCCTTCACATCTGACAGACCTCAGCAGCAGGCACAGCTTTTCTGAATCTATATACTGTATAAAACTTAAGTCCAATAATCACTTAACAGTAAATCGAACATGACTGCAAATCGATGCTTACTTTCAGCTTACTCCAGCAAGATAACTCAGCTATCCAGACTTATGTACATAATGTATGATATGAGTTTTACCATTTGATAATTGCCTTTTTTCAAAGAAAACCTGTCCACACTGTAGACTGGCAGTCCCTTTCATATCTTACCTTTAAAGATAGACAGTGTTTAGTTATTAGAGTAGTACTCACATAGGCTTATAATAGCATATAGCACCAACATTTTATTTTAGTTAAGTGGATTAATTACAACTTACAGATACGTCCCCAAATCTGTAGCACCAAAGGCTTCCCTCTCATTGTTCTTGATGTAGTAGGACAGTGTTTGTGTAAAGGCCACAGGAGTACATTTTGTTGGACATACTTAAACCCAGTCAAGATGTTAAGGTGATAAAAATGTCAATTGTTCTTTACAAACTTACACATTGTATAGTATACAGAATAAATTGATCTACTTAGTTTTTATTGCAATGTGGAGATTGGTCTTTACTGTGGTTTCCTAAAAGATACTGCATATTCTGGTGTTCTCTATGGAAAACTTCTAAAACCCAAATCTTGCTACTCTGTATCATTAAAAATATGACTGGGCTTTGGTTTCTAGTATGTTAGACTACAGAATTACTTTAATGTAATCACATTTATATATATTTCAGTGCTTATTTTTCTAATAAGGCAATTAAAGCTTATTGTTTGAAAACTCCGTAACAGATGATTGTTTTGGTCCCTTGCACTGAGTGAAGGAGATATGTGGGAATTAACTTGGCATATAGAAGTTTGTGTTGCTATAGGCTATTAGCCTGAATGTTCAAGAAATCAAGATGCTGGAAAAAGTCCAAAAATTTTCATATTCAGACTGACTTAAGTGCTGATCTTTGTGCGACTTCAAGATCCACGTGGTTTATTTACACAACTAGCTCAGTAACCAAGGTCATAGTAACATCCTCTGTACTCTGCATCTCTAACAAACTGAAGAGGAAAGTGTCCAATTTAAGTAGCATCATTCAAATACCATGCTGAGGCAGTGTGAAATCTGCATTAACACTGGCATTAGTAACCCCAAGTAACTTACCCAAATCGCTGTATGGGGAGTGATACCCTTTTTGAGTCAAAGACAACTGATTGAAATACAGGCTTATTGCCCAAATCTCTTTATAATTGGAGCTGAGGTAGGTAAGGTTGCACAGACCTGCACTCAGAGAAGCTTTATGTTTAGTGGCTGTGCTCACAGAATGTTACTTAGGATGGAGGAAGATTGCAGTAAGTTGCTTATGTGGTGGCTGGGGGCTTTCTGTGAACCTGGGAAGAGCAGACTGGGGCAGCACACAGAGAGGATGAATGGGTTTTTTGTTTGTTTTCTTAAAAAGTGGACTTGGGCTGAACGTGTAGTTTATTCCTGCTGTAGTACAAGCGAGCCACCATCATTCAGATTCACATCTTCGGCTTTTTCATCCCAATCTCTAGCATCTACAGATCCAGAGTAACTTGAAATCTGACCACTTCCATGTGTATTTAACACATTTATTACCATTAAATATTTATCTTGAAAATGTTTCAGGAGTGCTAGCATAGGCAGACAGCCTTGAGCTCGACTGATGTGCTCAAAAAAGCTTTAGGGACAGATGACCGAATTGTCACTGTCTTTTTCAGGCAAGGATTGCATCTTTGTTACAACATCCTTGTTACAACAAGGATGCTTATCAATACATGTTCATGATAAATATTCTTGCATATATATAGCAGGCACAGAAGCATCACTTACCGCTGTGGAAAATACTGGCAAAGCCTCCACTGATTTCAGATGGATGTTTATTTGGTTTAAAATGTGAAGATTAAGTAGGTTTTGTTTCTGACTGTCTAAATTTAGTAACAGATTTCAGCTGGGTTTGGGTCTTTTTACTTTCTTGTAGAACAGTGTTGTAGCTCCTACTGAGAGAGGAATGTGGGTGGATAATCTGTCAACTACGTTTGACAATATTACAGAATAATCAAATCACTGTCATTGACATTCCTGGTACAGGAAGTCTCCACAGAGACTGGATTCAACCTCTGCTGGTACTTCTGCCTGTGTTAGTATGTAGGGTTGTTTCCTTAATGGTTTTGAGGACAAAACAACTGTAAGAGTCTTTCTTGAGAAACAGGATGTGGATTTTTTTAAATGCATGGCATTGAATTATATGGCTGAAATTACAAGGATGCTTAAATGCAACAACGGGAGCTGTGGATTCTTCTGAGCTTCAGATCTGTTCTGAGGTGATGGTTTTTATAATGTTGAAAAAAACCTGGCTAATACATTGAAAAGAAAATAGATCCGTAATGTTCTAGAGACAAGAAATATCTTCCTAGTATAGGCATAGATGAATCAAGGCAAGCTTTTTGCACGGGAATTTCATCATGTAGGTTTTGTCCTGTCGTTTCTGTAAGGTCAAAAGATCTGGAAGTAAATCCCAGGTGTTGCTGGGAGACTATGTGGGTGTTTTCGACAGGCAAAAGTTGCAGGTGTAACCATTGCAGTGTGAGAATGTAGGAGAAGGATTTTAGCCTATGAATTCCTCAGCTTTGTCTGTCTTTCCAGTGAAAGCCTTGGAGTTAAACTGATGGTCAGTGCTTTGTTGAGGGAGTGGGTAAGCCCATCCACTTGTGCCACATAAACCAACTCACGTTCCTTATGTTACCACGATATATCATTTCTGTGCCTCTAAATGATTTCCTGTTTGTGTTTGGCCAACAGAGAATCCACTGCTCACTTGCAGCACAACATGGCAACAACAGAACAGGAGTTTGAGAAGGGAATTTTTTTGCCACAGTTGAACAGAGTATGGATATAAACAGACCATAGATATAAGAAAAAAAGACAGATGCTTTTTAGTCACTTCTGAAAAGAATACATAAACTAATCTCAATTCTTAGAATTGCTTTCTATGCTTTTTTGTTGATTGGGTTTAAATTCAGTATAAAATTCTGCACGTGGACTGTTGGCTCCCTCGGCCATACATCATCAGCTGGAATACCCTGGGATATATGCTCTGAAATCAGATGCCACAAATGATTTTTTAAAAGGTGCTGTGGAAGGCGAAAGATGAAGACATTAAAATCTTGCCAGCAAATATTTGATGCAGGAGATTCACCTTAAGGTAATAATTATGTAGTCAGTCTAGATACATTACAAACAGGTTGTTTCTTGGCAACTTTCAGTGCCCCAAATTCCTGTCCTTAATGACAGATTTGAAATCCTGGTTTATGCAAATTGTGTCAAATCATAGCGTATTTTGGACTCTGATATCTATTTTTTGCTAGGGCTTATAATTACATTTGGCTCCTGAGCTCCATCTGTGAATGGCTGATACAGTAATCCAGAGTCCACGCAAACTCCTGAAATCAATGTCTTTGAATTTAGATACCATCCTGAAGACAGGGTATTAGATACTGGATATGAAGCAGCACACAGCCAGAGGGGAGGATCAGGTCCCTTCTGAAAACAGAACTGTGAGATTTCTGTGGTGCATACATACAGATTCTCAGATTAAGCCTGTTAAAGGGGCATAGTCACGCTCTTAAATCACTTTTGTGTTACACGTGAAAGCTGGCTGGTAGCTGTGATACAGATCTCTCCTTTTTGCCATAGTGTACACATGAAGAGCAGCCATGCAAACTTCTTAGCCAAAAACCTCACCCCTGACCTGGACAGCAAGTCACAGGAACCAGTTCTGGGCTTCTCATAAGACTGGGAACACAGGTCCAGTTCTGCTGATGGGAGTGAGCCTCCTAGGCATGGGGCAGTAACCATGCCTGATAATCCTGGACATACTGGCACAGCATGGGAAGGAAGGTATTCTTAAAATTGATTAGCATTTCAACTCTGAACTCTCGCAGAAGACATCAAGAAATTTTTGTAACCTTTTTTCTGAATTTGCTAACCTTGGTTTACTAGCTGTGAAGACCATACATCTGCATGTGACACAGCTCCAGGTAAGGCTCCGTATTTTCATATTAACTGTTTTTCATTTGTGCTTGCTGCTTTGCCCTTCACTTCAGCTAGCAGCAGTGAAGTACAGCTAGATTATAGCATTGATTGGGAGGGTTTATTTGGGGAGTCAAGATAGCTTATTTTTGTTTCTGGCTGTTACTGAGTGATTTTTGAGCAGGTCACCCATCTCTTCCTTGGCTCATTTTCCCTTACAGAACAGGTTTGACTGTTTCCTTGATAGTCAGGGCAAGTTTCAGGGGGAGTACAGAGAGAATGCACTGAATACACAGCTGTTATCCATACAGTTGAGTTTTGCAGAGGTGATACCACTTGGTTTGTATTTTGGAACACATTGACTGATAGGACGCATTCACAAGGTGAAAAAGAAAAATACAGAAAGGTAGTAATCGCTTCAGTTCTGCTGTCAAAAGGACTCTTGCTGTAATGTGGGCTGTAAAAAACACCCACTAACGATTCATAAAGCAATGAGGTGCCATCCCTGCGTATAGCCAGAACATGGATTATGCTTTTCATTCACCTTTGACAAGGATGATAAACTCTTCATGGATATGTACCTTCATTGGGGCCTTAATGGCCTCAAGTTGTGTCAGGGGAGGTTTAGATTAGATATTGGGAAGAAATTATTTACTGAGAGAGTGGCTGGGCACTGAAATGGACTGCTGAGGGAGGTGGTGGAGTCACCATCCCTGGAGGTGTTTAAAAAACGAGTGGACGTAGCACTTGAGGCCATGGTCAGGGAGATGTTGGGATGAAGGTTGAACTTGATGATCCTTTCCAACCATAATGGTTCTGTGATTTTGTGGTGAGAACTGGACTTGCTTATCTAAGGAACTGTTTTGGGCCCAGTTTGCTTCAGCGTTTGCAGTAGTGGTTTGAATGGTAAAGACACAATCCAGCTGGCAGAGGTTGTAAGCAATTTGAAGGATGGGATCAGAATCAGATAAAACGAAAACTGGAAAACCTGGCAGCTGAGAAATCCATGCAGAAAACCATGCTGGGAGTAACTGGATAGGTGGTAGGATGGCAGCCAGGTGCATGGAGGCTGCAGGAGGCTCTAACCCAGCGGGAGATCCAGTAAGAGGAGGCTGCAGCGCAGAAGGCTCCTCTGCCGCTTGCGCGGACAGCGGCCTGCGGCAGGAAGGGATCGCTGCCCGGCACCCGGCGATGCCCGGGCTGCGGAGCCTGCGGGGCTGGGAACGGCAGCCCGAGTGCTGCCCGGGCAGGGAAGCGGCAAGAACCGTCAACGTCCCTGACGAAGAAACGGGCAATCTGTTCAGCCTAGGAGCGAGGCAGGAGCGAGGGAGGCACAGCGGTCGTTGCACAACGCGTGAGGCCGAGGCGGGAGGAGTGGGCAGCGGCCGCGGCTCTCGCAGCCCC
>VZZY01014342.1:34846-135447 GCA_013400335.1 Eurystomus gularis | reverse complement strand
GGCCGTGCCGCCCTTCCCCGCGTGGGCACCGGGGACCTGCCGGGAGCAAGCGGCCGGGGCGGCTCCGGCGGCTCGGTAGCGGTGCGCCGCTCCCTGCGAGAAGCGCGGTGGCTCAGAACGGCCATTCCGTGGCCCGTTCCCTGCGCTCGGTTTTCTCCTTCGGAAATACCGTCCCGTTCCTTGAGGAGAAACACCTTTAACAACGCAGACGCTTCGCTATGACACCAACCTTTGTGGCGACCCTGCGCCTTTAGATTATGTTTATTCTTCTGGCAGTCGTTCAGAAGCCCTACAGTCAGCAGTGATGCGGTGTATGGCTCTTACATGCTTCTTGAACAGACATTTTTCTAATCTTCGGTCTTGTGCGTTAGTATCTGGTCGGTTCCTACCCGGAAACAGTTGCTGACTCGGGCATCTTGGGGATGGCTAAGCCTGCAAGTTGACAGCGATGGAAATGACTATTTAATCCTCTAGCAATGCATTGTTTTCATTGCTCTACTTTGATGCAGTGCAAAAATCTGTAAAAAAAGACAGACCCCGGTTTTTAAGGGCAGAAGGGATGACTGGGGTCACCGAAACTGAGCACTGCAGCAAACTCCAACTACTTTTGTCAAAAAAGCTTGTACAGTCAAAGTGTGTTTTATTGAAAGCCATGCCATCTAGAGCCTTGAGCCACTTGATGAAATACTCCAGAATTATCCCCAGTCTAGCTCTTTGTGTGAGGAGAGAAAGGAAAGGAAACAGCCTTTTTGTTTTGGCATAAATAGTTCACCTTATTTGTAGGGTCCATCCACTCGGATGCTGTGGATAGCATGTTGACTGCATCAGTACAAACCAAACTGGGCTGTCCTTTCTATAGGCTTGACCATATCTGAATAGTATGCTTGTGGAGGAGAGAATTAAATGTGAGAAAGTGAGGTGCCCACCTGCATCTTCTAAAGAATGCTAAGTACGTTAGCAGCTATGAGGCACCTTGTTGTCTTGTATCTCATAGGAGAGTATCTCTGTTAACTGTCATTCCAAAAAGGGGTGAAAGTCAGCATTCTTTTCAAGAGAGCAATGGTACTGCAGCGTTGTTCCAAGGCATCCAATAGACTTCTATGTAAGGAGTTATTTTGGAAAGATATTCCTGATTTCTCTCTCTCTGTGGATGTTCTTACTATGGAATTAAAATGTTTCATAAAGAGTTGATCAGAAGTACTTTTTTTGGTTTTTTGTGGGTTGTTTGTTTGTGTTTTTTTTTTGTTGTTGTTGTTGTTTTGTTTTTGTTTTTTCTTTAATTTCCAACCCTGTCTGACCTTGAATTCACTTTCTTCAGTGGTTAAATCCTTCAGTCAGAAGCTGCCCCAAAAATGGGGCCAGGGAAGGCATGGCTCTGAATTGAGTGCCTGGATAGGAAAGCTGCTGGGCATTCAAGAGAGGCTGTCTCTGCTGTCTTCCCTTTCGGCTGGCTTTTTCCCCAAGTAAAGCCATCGTGCTGTTTAAATCCCTTTCGGTATCTCATCCTTGATTAAGTAACATTAATAATGGATTTAAGGTCATAGCATGCAGAGGTAAAAAAGAGCAGACACAAAGTGAAACAAGCACAGGTATGATCCTCCAGTAGGGACCCGCTGGGTGATGAAGGCCAGTGAGATTGCTTCTGTGCTTTAGTCTCACACCACAGGCTGTTCTTGTCCTCTTTAGAGCCACATGTAGGCACAGAAAGAGCGACTTTCACACCTTTTTTATACTGGCAAGCAGAGTCAGGATTGTCACTCAGGACAGCTGCTTGAAGTACCAGAGCTTCCAGTACAGCAGTGACACTTCACGTATGGTATTGGCACAGATACTCTGCTGGCAAGCAGGGTAGGGTATGAATTTGCAGCACATTGTTGCTGACGGTGTGTGTGCCCTGAAGCGAAGTGCCTGGCAGCTCTCCTACTCTCTCCCACTGGAAACCCACATCCCAGCTTGCCTGAGTTGTCCAGGTAGCTGTGTTCAGTGAGTTACCTGGAACAGCAGCTGGTAAAACTTTGTTAATGACTGAATGACCAGTGTTGCAAAAAAGTTGTCAGCATCTCTTCAAATGTTGTCTGAGAATGGGAGAAGTAGACTTGTTATTTCCAGCTACTTTTTGTGGAAGTGGGGCTCTGCCGTATGCTTCAGTGGGTCTGGTTTTGCTAGCATGCACTGTTAGGCCTTCAAATTTGGTTTCTTTGCATGCTGGCATAAAAATGTTTGTTACAACACTGTCCCAACCACCTGTGTCATCTTGAAGTAGCATAAAGGAACTTTTATTTTCCCAAGCTAATTTTTTTTTTTCTTAGAAGCCTGCGATATGCGTTTTTAAAGGAGCTGTGCCACTCCTATGAAAATCCTATTCCTTTAATTCATTGAGGTGTATATCTAAACTTGGTGACTCTATAGACAGCCTTATTGTTTTGCATGGTTGTAGTTAATCTGGAAATTTGGATTTAAGTTCAAAGACTGGCTCTAGCACTCTCACAAGCTGGTTGTGAAAAACAGGTCCAAACAGTGCCAGGCTTTGTATCCCTGTGCCTGATGATGCTGCAAATACAGACTCTGCTGGAAGGCATTAGCTTCAGTTTTGGGGTGCAGCAGTTTAAAACTGCTCCATGGGTTATATCCCAGGCATTCTTATTTAAAATATTGTGCCCATGAACTCTGTTTAACTTGTACTATTGGACATCTATCACTGGCAGGTTGGTGGTCCTGCTGTAAGATTGTTTCTGAAAGTTTTCATTCTTTGATTTTGGAAACAAACTTACAAGAATCTGAATGTGTTTCCCGAATCACCATTTCCCCACTTGAGTGGTGCTCCAATGTAGTTGATCAGCGTTTCAGTAACAGTTGACAAACAACGGATAGATACGTACCTCTGCTGACCCATTAAAATTGATAGGGACAATC
The DNA here is from genome assembly GCA_013400335.1 of Eurystomus gularis. Classification (NCBI taxonomy): domain Eukaryota; kingdom Metazoa; phylum Chordata; class Aves; order Coraciiformes; family Coraciidae; genus Eurystomus; species Eurystomus gularis. The sequence goes on along the minus strand of VZZY01014342.1, from coordinate 132,534 downwards.
TAGGCCATGTGTCGGCTCTTGTTAAGTGTACTCTGCTTTCCTTGGAAATTAAGAACAAGCGAGAACACTTTGCTTAGACCCAGAACTCATCTGACTTCTCCGCACTGGCTGAACCACCACATTTTGCGTGAGAGCTCATCTTTTTGTGTTTCGGATGTGTAAAACCAAGCCCTAGCACAGGCTTTCGTTGTCTGTACATGAAAATTAACAGAGAAGATCAGACACTGTGTTTATGCCACCTCTTGGAGTGAAGAATGGACATCATTCAGTCATTTTTGTACTCCATTTCCATCCTTTTTCTCCCTAGGCTTGAGTTGTTTCTGTTTCATGCTGTGCTTTCCTAAAGCATGCTGTTCTGCCCGCTCGGGATTTCTCTTTCAGTTTTGTATGGCTGTTTGCAATACGCTTATTTATTTATCCATTCGGTCAGACATTCATTTGTTTTTATTTTTCCTGCTGCCAATATACTCCTCCCTTTCCAGTATCTTTGAGAATAATCTCAAAGGCAGCTAGCTCCAGATAGTTTACTCTTCAGTTATGGTCTAATCCAATTTCTGTTAAAGTGAGTAGAAATACCCCTTTGAATGTAGAGGAATGAGTGAACAGCTTTTGCTGGAGAGCATGGTCTAAGCAAGCTGAACTCAGTAGCTGACCTTCAGTCCTGCAGCTCTCTCCTTGAAATGGTTCAATCTGAGGGTTTATAAGCAGTAAACTGAGTTAGGGAAGTGTCCGTGGGAACTGCATAAAACAAAAAAAACCCTCTTGTGGAGACCCCAGCATCAGCAAGGAGCCCTTCCTTGCTTTCCTGGGGCTGTCTGCAGGCAGCCGCTTTGGGTGCGAGGGAAGGGTGTTACGGGACACGGTCTTCCCCTTCAGTCGTGCTGGGTCCTTGCAAGCAAAAATGGCAAAAGGAAGATTCTGACCAGATTATGGCTCTTCTTGAGTATGTTAATGGTACATAGGGAAGGAAATACAGCAAGAAACAGCCTGAGCATGAGAGAGAAAATATAACTGGTTTCCAAATTTCTGAGCTTATTACTGGGCATTTCTTCAGGGTTAAAAAAAGTGGCCTAATTATATAGTTGTGTATATTGCTTTTCAGACTATTGCACATGTTTTCTAGACATTAAATTAAATAAACACAAAAATAATTGTGTCAGTAGATAGCTGCTTTGTTCTTCCAGAGCTGTGCTGCCCGGTAAAGCAGGGATGGGAGTTGTTCATCTCCACACACAACTTGGGCGTCTCGCTCTGCTTCTGAGTCAGACTCATGCAGTTCAGAGCAGAGAGGCTGTTGCAGAAATCAAATGTCTACCGTCAAGCAATTACATCGGCAAATGACAGTGAGACAGTATATTGTATAACTGTATCTCTGCCTCTTCTAAAAAACTAATGCGGCAACAGCAGAAGGGATATTTCAGTTGCTTTTCTGCTTCAAGGACCTGCCGTGTCACTGGAATAAACACGACGGCAACTCTGCCAGTGACAACTTGCAACTGTGAGCACCAACTTTATTTCTGTTGCCTTTAAGCTGCGATATAATTACCCAACAGCCTAACAATACTTGATTTAACCTAACCTTGACATTTTACTATGTTTTTGTAAAAAAAATGTTCCCTGTAGTCAAATACCAAGCGCAGCAGCCTAAGAAACGGAAAAAACCTCTTAGGTTTCTCATGGCAGTCTTGCGACATGTCAGCAATCGATCATTGTTGTTAAAAGAAACAGTGAGCCTTGGGAAGCAAGACGCGGGATGGTTTGATTCAGAAGCCAGTCTGCCAGAGCCACTCCCCTGGGTGCTGAGTGTGGCCAGAGGAGGAAATGATACCACCCTGGGCAGGGCAGTGGGGCTGGGGAGAGCAAGTGGTTTGTGAAAGCTTCTTGCAGCGCACAAATAGTTTTTCTGGAGACATATCCTGTAGGCCTAATGAAACACTGAAATTGTAGCGTCGTTGGGAGCTACTTCTGAGGGAGAGGAGATCATAGCTTTATATTCAAAAATATACTTCTTCTTGTTGTTGTAGACCTAATCTTGAAAGTCATGTGAATTCTTTGTTACATGTAAAGAATAATTGTGAAGGTCTCATTTATAATAATTGGTCTTATTTATTTAATTCTTTGAGTACTATGTTAAAACATTTACTTAATATTAGTGTATTATGTGGGATCCCCTACAAACTGTTGTTATTATTCTTTGCAGAAAAATAATGTCTGTGCAGCCAGTTGCCACTGATTATTTGCAGTCTGTTGCTGCTGCAGTGATTTTATAGCATGTGCCAGATGGTTTAGGTAATGGATTATTTTTTTTTTTCTTTTTGATAAATAAATGATCAGATAAAGTGTTGTTGAGCTCCTGCTATGTCAGAAAATGTGTGCAATGACCACCAATATCTTTTGGTGAGCCACAGAGCTCCAGGTTTAGTTGGAAGCATTAGGCAATGGGTCAGGCAGATGTACCTGGCTCTTAGGGTCTCCTTGTGGGACCTTTGGTAGTTTAATCCCCTCCATGTGTTCTAATAACAAAGTAATTTGTCTCTGTCTTCAATGAGACTCATTGTTTAATCTCTGTAGGACTAAAGAAAGCATTTTTGTTATTAAAATAACTCATTGAACCAGTTGAATTGGAGGAAGTTACAGAAACATCCAGCATCACAAGGTTTCACTGTTTCTGGATGGTCTGTTTTTAATAGGATTTTCCAAAAGCAAGGAGTGATAGTAAGGTTAATCGTAGATGGTGTTTCTGCTGTGAGGGAAAAGCAGTGCGCAGCTAGCAGGTCTGCTGTCCTGTGGGTACCAGTGGGATGATGCCCAGGTTTCTGGCATGTCAGAACAGCCTCTGCAGCAGACCTCAGAGGAGCTAGCTGCTTGGGGTGTCCTACAGGGACATCCATTGAATTCTCATTTTGTTACTTGAAAACACAAACCATACACAAAGCAAATATTTAACTATTTGAAAGGCTTGCTTGTATTACTGGACTCTTTGATGCCTGCATGGCTAGAGAGATGTTAGGATGAAGGTTGGACTTGATGATCCTGGTGGTCCTTTCCAACCATAATGATTCTATGATTCTATGAGTGTATGTACAGACATTGCTGGTTCAAAAGGCATCTTGGCTAGGGGAAAGATGATGGACCCCATTTCACTTTGCACTGTCAAGCAGCAAGAGCTCCTCTGATGAGAGCCAGTGGTTTGTTTTATGCCTCTTGATTAAAAAGTCGGTTTAGATTGGTTGGCATGCATGGCATTAGGGACGAGCAGAAATTGAACTCCTTTACTTGGATGGGTTTTCTTTCATATACTTGAAGGTGCAGAGGTTATCTCTGATCTAATTTTGTGCTTGCTGTAGTAGAACAGTGTTTACTACTGTGTGTATCATGCTTGACTCTGATAGTGAGGATATGTACAGTTGGGCCCAGGGCCAAGAAAGCTACTGTTGGGCAAAGCTATTGTTCCTGCAGCTTCGTTTGCAAACTGCATGAGTGATTTTCATAGACCATAACCCCGCTCATGATAAACTATAACAGGTGCGTGCTTTTGCTTTGGGGTTGATGCTTCTAAGAATTTGATTGGTTTAAACTGGTATGAAAACTTTTAAGTGAGTAGAAATGTATTAGGCACAAAATTAAACCTGTTATCTAAAGGTCATGGGAGACAGAAAAAATTTAAACTGTTGAATTCAAAAGCTCTTTGTACAGTAACTTTTGCATTTAATTTGCTTTATTTCTGAGCTGCATCCAGGATGGAGAGTTGTGTGATTAGGTTGCTAAGGCCTTGTTTGCCAATGCTAATAGCAAGGCTTTTAGTGACTTTCCTGGCAGAGAACCACACTTTCATGCCTGTGCCGGTGCCACACTTTGTGCCACCCTTTGCTTAGGACTGCATCATTTCCTCCTTGTTCTCAGTGTTGCTTGGCTTTGCTTAACCCTGGGTTTCCTTAAGCCTAGTTCTGCAAAGATTTGTCTGTATTCTGTGTGAGTAATCACATTGCTTAATTTTATGTAAATCTGAAAGACTGGGCCTTTTCTTCTCTATTTCCTCTTATTGCAGGGAAATTACTTTGCCATCGTATACCTGCTTAGAATAATTTGTTCATGAAAACAAATGAAAACATATCCTAGGGATGTTGTCTTGTCAAGTTCTTTGTGTTAAGCGCTGTGTATGCAGCGTTGCAGTAAGTTACTGTCTACTTAAAACCCAGTTTTAGTATTTAATAGCAAGAGTGTATTTGCAGGAGTAGCTTCCGCTTTCAGGACCCCACCATCTCAGGGGGATAATGGTTCCACTCACCTTCTTTTAACATAGCCCACTCTCTCACTTTGCTAGAGGCAGTCTAATGTGAAATACCATGTGAGATGGGTAACCTGAACTGCCCAGCACTGTGCAAATGTGAAGAGCACTGGAGTTATCAAGCTGATGATCTTGATGATTTTGGGGCTTTCCTGTTCCTGGCCATCCAGGTCATAACCTGCTCCTTTTCTGTCACAATATAGCTGCTTTGCTGCCTGCTCCCAGTTAATTGCAGTATTTAGTAGTTTTATTTCTATAAATCTTAGTATATTTATATAGAAACAAAATGTAAAGAAGGGGTAAATGCTGGGTAAAGGTTTTCGGGGGATTTTTTTTTTTTTTCTGCTTGGGGTTTTTTTGTTGTTTGTTTATTTGTTTGGGGCTTTTTGTTTGTTGTGTTTGTGTTTTTTTTAAAAAAAGGAAAAGTATTTGGTGTTATCCCATTAGAGGAGTGCCCTTCTTGCTGAATCCTGGGCATTAAGCAGCTGGAAGGTAAGCACAGGAAACATTAGGAAACACAAGAAACAGCAGGCACTGCGAAGTTGAAGGTCTTCACTCCTACTGAATGTCTGTGAATTGCAGATACTGACCCAGCTTTTAATGTGAATATCTGCAAATTTTAATGCAAATTCTGGAAAAGGTGAAAATAGATTACTTACAAAGCAGAGAATTTGTGTCTTTACACCATCTGTTCTCCTTAGTGGCACAGATTTGATTTCTTTGGCCAGTTAATCAGGGACAATAGCAAGAATTGTCACAGATCTTTCCCTGAATAATAAAGGCATGGAGGTACTCAAGACTGGTGTAAAGCTTCTTGAAGCTTACAGGAGAAGAAGGTACATCAAATAAGTAAGCAAGTATGAATGAGAAGTCACCATGTTGATGAACAGTCTGAGAGGGCAGTATGAAGATTAAACTGGAGGAGAAGCAGTCAAGAAAGCAGAATGAGCTGTGCCTGCAGGGCCATCTTCATGGCTGCTTGGTGAAAGTTGTGGTTATTTTTCTGAGCATCTTGAAAGCTATTGCATTTCCCTCATTGCTCATCAAGTCTTCATTTTTGCCTTTTAATCCCACTTCAGGTGTGGCTCTAGGTAAGGCTGTCAGGGTAATTTGCATAGAATAAAAGCTGCCACTGGTAATTAGCAGCAGAAGTGGCTTGTTGAGTTAGGTCTTAGGAGATGGTGGCCATGGTTGAGAGCAGACTCTTTGTGGCTGCTTACACCATAATCTGATGAGAGTCCTCACTTTAATTTTAAATGTAAAGGCTAAAGCAATATTGCTTTGAAGAGCTTTTCTGTCTTTATAGTAGTTAACATGGGGGAAATATGATGTGTGACTTGTGTCAAGTTCCTAAGATTGCTCTGTGGTTAGCTGTAAACTGCATGTTTCTGGCTTGACAGTCCTAAATATAGAAGAACAGAGACTTCTCATCTGAGTGACTTTCTTACCCATATGGTCTCTTGTTTGTAAATGGATATGAAAAATTCAGTCTTGCTGCAGTTAGTGACGATGTCTTTGAATTCTTCAATTTGATTATCACAAGACAAGAAAATTTTGCAATTACTTTGTGGTTTACAGGAGGACACTCTTGCTCTTTGTAGAGTCAGAGAAATAAACTAAAAATACTGTGAGTTGGTCTAACAATGCAGGAATTCATTGCCCCAACATGGCTTGTCACACGTTACTCTCTGCAGACTCCATGGGTTATTCATAAGTATCTTTGAAGCAGATGACCTCAGTTGTTTTGCTGAGGAAACCAGAGCAAGAGATTCCCAAGTTGCCTTATGAGTTAGTGTTCACCAATACAAGAAATATGGAAATATTTTCCATGGAGATTGAGACTATTTTGCCTGGAAAGGAAGCACCAACTGCCTCTGCCAGTGCTGAAAATCTGTGTTATGAGAGATACGGGATGGAAATAGATGGTTTAGACGATATGTACATTAAAGTAAGTAGAACATATTTGGTTGTTTTCTTGGTTTTAACATAGATGAAGACTGTGTTGCCAAGCATATAATAGCTTAATTAGTATAATAGTTTATTAATAAAGGTTTAAACTAAGTAGACTTTTGACTGATGATCTGGACATACATAAGGAAAACTTTTTCAAACATGCCAAACAAGCATATAATAGTTTATTAGTGTATTATTAGTAAAATAGCTTATTAGTAAAGGTTTAAAAAGTAGAGTTTTGACTGATGATGTGGGGATATATACAGAAGACTTTTTCAAACATGCCAGACAAAAATGTCGTTGTTGAGGATGTTTTCTCCTTTAGAAAAATCTTGTGAGGCGAAGCATTTGCAGAAGTTGTTAGAGTTTGATGTCAGTGCACTTCTTTCTTGTGAGTCTTTTACATTGGAAATAATACAAAGGCAATATAAACTTTTTGCAAAACATCAAACAGATAATGCTTATAGAGAAAAAGAAGTGGAATAGTTTCTCTAAGGCTAAATGTGGTCTACAATTTCCAGCTAGCGTGAAAGGTTTTGATTTCACTCCTGTCTCCCAACACAGTGGTATTTTTCTGTAACTTCCCATGCTTATCAAGGTTGGGACCGCATGAATGAAATGGACTGGGCGCGGCAGCGCTGGGTCCCGGCAGTGCCCGCAGCCCGGCAGCTCTGCTGCACCCGGCCACTCCTGTGCCCACTTTTCACCTGGGGATTTACGAGAGCAGGGCTGAAGATCACAGGGGAAGAAATGCAGCTGCTCTAGCCAGATTGTTTCTGAGAGCAGCGCTGTGGCTGTTAACCCTAGTTCTGCTTTCATAGCTTCCCCCGACGCTTTTGGAGGCTCCATGGACGTTTGACTCTGCTCACTGGTTTTGAGTTAGAGCTTGCCAGGTCATTCATACCAGGTCATTCTGGTTTCCTTGTGTGGGGACTTACTGTTAAATTTCCCTTGAAAAAATGATGGGACTGAATAGAGCTTCACTGGATGTGCTTCACTGATGCCAGGTTGCTGTTATAACATGGCAGAAAGGTGTCTGTGGTGTGGACTTGGCCATAATGACAGTTATGTTCTGGGTTAGCTGAGTAAAACTAGTTTTCTCTGACTAACTCAAGCTAAGTCGGTAGAAGCTCTGTTTTAATGATGTAACTACATCTCAGCCTGGGGCTTCTGTCTTGTTCTAACAAAAAAAAATTGGTTAATTTTAGATTTTTAAAACCTCAAGCATTTTACTTTCAGTGTGACTTTGGCAGGGTGGGGGACTAGGATTAAGTGAAAAAAACAAACAAAATGCTGTTGGACTTGAGCTAAGCTTTACAGAAAGATACTCAGAAAAGTACCACCTTATCTTCTGTCAAAGCGTATGCCAAATATCTTTCCTTTCATTCTTAGCTTTTAAATGAAGCTTTCACAGTTAAGTCAGCAATTGTTCCTCCTCCAGATGTTTTAGAGATATCAGAAAATTTAGCCTTATTTCACCTCTGTGAGCTAGGTGATCAGTTATGGCTCCACTACTCTTTTCTCAATAACATATTTCAGACTCCAGTGCTGTAGTACGGCATGGTGCAGTGCATCTGTCTGATCAATACAGCCCTTTATTTTCCCTTCCTGCCTAGGCAAGTGCTGGATACACCAAATAATCTCATGGCAGTGATGCAGATGGCTCTGTGCTGAAGCAGAGACACTGAGACAAAAGAGAGAGCTTCCTCTTTCTGCCTGTGTGATCCCAGGATGAACAACCAGCTGCAGCCAGTGCTATGAGCCCCTTCTGTCCCCGGGCAAAACCTGGGCTGTGCTGCATGTTGCGGGAGATGATTCCATTATCCTGCCTCCTATGGCTGAGGTTTCTAGAAACTTTGGAGAAAATAACTAGAAAAGGCTTCTGTAAGATCTTAAATTCATTTAAGAACTTGAGAAAATGAAATCAGCATTTTGTTGTGTGACATCAGCATGTAAAGTCTTGACTGAATTTGTAACCATGGTCTGGAAATAATACTTATTTCAGCATTTAGTTAATTATGCTCTAAAGTCTATATTATGACTTGCATCATCTTCGTGTTAAAATAAAACCTGCAACCACTTGTTTCATTTGGCTTCATAGTATTTGTTTTATTGGATCTTAAAATTCAAGCATGAATTCAGCCATGAAGTTAAACGTGACATGCTGAATGTTTTTTCTGTATTCCTTAAGTATTTGCTTTAAATTTTTTTTTAATAAGGAGGTTTTTTTGTAATATGCCTGCAGTATTCACTGTAAGGACACAAACATGAAATCATGCACCCTTTTCCTAATACTCTTTCTTCAATGCAACATGTGTCATTAGCTTAATATTCTGTGGTTGCCTGTAGTTGTTTCATTTGCCCTTAAATTTTATATGGCATCTCTTGTACAACTCTTGTAACATGTTTTTCAGGTTGGAGGAATTAGGTGTTTTAAGACAGACTTATAATTAACTTCTTTTTGAAATCACTAGCATATAATTCAGTGTTGGCCTTCATTTTGGTGGTGTGGATCAAAATGCAATACAGTGTGCACCTCTCTGTCTGGGTATGACCCCGAATGAAGCTTTACAGGAGTCAGAATATTTTCTTGTTGCTCAGTCTGGGGTAGGCATCACACTTCTGCTCAGTGTTTTCACTGGTTCATTGTGCTTGTTCAGATGTTTTGCATCTCAAGTAGTGACCAAAACATTGTTGATTTTGATCTAGCTGTAGTTGCCATCTTTTTTAAGATCTTTCAGAACTGCATTCATTGTAAAAATCAAAACTATTTCAAACAGAAAACATTCTTAAACATTGATTTTTCTTTTAATACGTATTTTTAAGCTTGTTTTACTTTAACATTTCTTGAGAAGTGTGCTGAATTAAATGAGAATAGCATATTGCAGCAAGTAAGCTAGAAGTACTGCTGTTTCACCGGGTTTTTGTTGTGAGTTATTACACTGTAGGTTTGTTGCTGACGGGGGATGTATGAGGATCCCTGGGCAGATGGAGAGCCACAGGCGCAGCGGTGCAAGGGCATCACTCCCTCTTGTCCTGCTCAGGCTTGTGGTAGCAGCGAGGATGGAGGGAAGGATGTAGCTGCACTTACCTTTTAACACACTTGGCCAGGCCAGCCTCTATCCCAGTCTTTGTGTGGCACTTCGTGAAACATGTTTTATTTTTCTGTAGCTGGTAATACAGCCTTAATTAAGCCCAGTCAGAAGCATCACCATGTGGGCAAATTCGTGGTATACCCAAGCGGCGTTGCATGAGACTTCCCATCGCTGTCCAGTGGTTTGCAGCAGCAGGTGAACAGGCAACATTTTGACAGCTGAAGTATCGTCTGGGTTAATAACGGCCGAGTATAAACCCGATCTGTCTCCCTCTGTACAACAGTTTGAAGAGAAGGTCAACTACAGGCCACGTAAAATGTAGTGAGCTATGTTTTTAAAGATGAAGAAAATTCACAACTTTTGAACATTTCATGTGTTTTAACTCCTTAAAAATGTTTCTTATAAAAAATCCTATCAACTACAGCATGGGAATATAACTGTTCTTTGGTAGATTTGCAAGCTTAAAGTAAACCACTGAATTTTCTAGCCTTGATGTCATGCCCGCTGTGTAGATTTATAGGGTGATAATTTTCACTGTATTTCACTGTAAAGGTACAAATAATCATAGTATTTAAAGAAATAAAAAAATTGACATCGCTGTTTGCTGATCAAGTTTGCCTGTAGTAGCATGTATATATATCCTGGGTTTGGGATTTAGGTTTTTTTGCATCACTTTGAAATAAGGTGAAGTTTCAGGTAACTGTAAGCCAAGAGACATTTTTCTAGTGGCTGAAGATGTAAATCTTGCTGCGACAATTCTTTATGGGATGCTGATAGTTTTTGATTGTACCTTGTTCAATCAAGGCGTATTTGGCAAACAATTGGTTGGTTTTGTTGTTACAAGTCACCAGGCCCTAAATATGAAGAATGCTTTATAAAAATGCTTAAAAGAAAGAAGGAAAGAAAGAAAGAAAGAAGAAAAAGGCTTGCATATCCTTAGGACTCAAATGTAGTGGATATTTATGCAGTACATTAAATACTCCAAGTATGAGATTTTTTTTTTTTTTGTCATTGAGCTGTGATTCAAGTACTTTCCTTGTGTGTGGTGAAGGATATGGTGCCTTGCCTGCCTACCCTTGAATATTGCAGGCCCTTTGACTCAAATTGGCAAGCCCGTCAAGCTCATAGTGGTGGTGTCTTAGGGTGTATGTAGCTCAGAGCCTGGGTCACCCAGCTGCTGTTTGGGAGCTTCACACGTGGCCAGCCAGGGAATTCCCATGAGTCAGGATAACATAGGGCTTTTGACCTTCCACTTATGTAAACTAACTATGTGAGATTCTTTTTCAGATAAAACATTAATACAAAAATGTCACATAAAATTTTTTCCCTATAGATCATGATATAAATGTATTTTTAAATTAATCCTTTGTAAATACCAGGCATTAAACTGTACAAGAGATATAGAAATGGCTGTTGCTGAGCAACAGAACAGAAAATGTGCTCCATGTCTGCCTTTAAGAAAATTGATAATTTTTGGTTTTGATTCTTTTGCAAAGTTAATGATGCTGTTTCCCTCAGGCCGAAGAAGAATTTGGATGAATTGGTCAGAGGTTTTGCAACAGCTTGCTTGTCCTGGAAATGCTCTACTTTCTGATCCTACCTCCTTACTTGGCATTTTTATGAAAGGAGAGTAAAGTCCTGTCTTCTTTTTTTTTTTTGTCAAAATGCAACCTCCAGCAGTACTTTTGTAATGGAAATGCAGTGCTTCCTTGAGACTGCCTGTTTATAGCAGGGCAAAGGGCACAAATTTTAGTGGCTTTAGCAGTGGAAGAAATGGAACCTACTCCTGCCTCATTTGTGAGTGATCAGGATCTCTTCGTAGGAAATCCAGGTTGGTCAAGTTAAAACTTGTGTTCAACCTGTTACTCAGCTGGCCTTGCATCTGCTTATGTTGTTAATATAAAAGCAAAATTTTTGTTTCAAGTGTTTCTAAGCTCAGTATTATCATCCATGGTGGTGGCACTGTGAATCAAGTATTTGGGAAAATGTAAAGCTGGAAGGAAATTATTTTAACAGGATCAAATTAGGTTTTCAGAGCAACCCTATCCAAGGAAAACACACAGCTCAGAAATCCTTTTTTAGTGAGTTTGCATTTTGCATATGTAAGTTCAACACTCCTTCAGTGTGAACTTTTATGACTTTGTGCTCTGTTTTGTTGTTACTCCTTGTTAGCATAGACACTTTTCCCACTTTTTTCAGTTAGCAACAGGTTCACATTTCATGATTTTGGTCAAATTTGGCTTTGACTTTCACCAGCTGTTGCTGTTCCTTGGCTCCTTCAGCTAGTGCTGCTGGAACTGATGGCATCTCTTTGATCTAGACATTAAGAAGCTGCTTTATTCCTACCCAAACCTGAGGTCAGTCTTGAAAGAGAGAGGGGCAATGTCTTACAAGTTTTTCATGGTTAGCACTTGAAAGACTGTGACTTTTGAGGCTGTCTCTAAATAAAGAAACAGATTATTTCTGCTGAAGTGAAAAACATACAAGTTCACTTTTATGGGTAGATCTTGCTGAGAACTAGGGACAGCTTTTTATGAGTTGAAATTTTCTTTTTAGGATGTAGATCATTTCATGAACTCTTTCAACTCTTATCAAAGTGCAGTTAAGCTGGGAGATAGCTGTATGTCCTTCTGCAGTATTTGTGGTTGTGCAATGGAAGTAGGAAACTATTTGACTGCTGAAGGGACTGCTGAGCTGCTTGCATTGCTAATTCCGTTGTCAGCAATGTCAATTAGTACTTCAAGAGGTTAGAATCTCAGAAGAGAGGCTTTGTGAGTCATATGGTCTCATTTGATAGATAATTATTCTAGTCTGCTGATTTCTTCATGTGATCTAAGATGAAATCATGAGGTATGAGACAATACTGCGACTTCCCATTATATTTTCTTATTATGTAGAATTGTGGTAATACAGCTAGCTAATAAAAAATGAAAAGTTCTCCCTGTATCTTTTTCTGCTGTGAACTTTTAGAGTCACAACAGAGGTAGCACTAAGCCATTGCCTTTCACCAGCCCAACTTCTCCTTCCTCATACTTGAACAAAGTATGGTGATTGCACACTTCCATGTAATTTTGGAGGTGGTCGGGTTTTTTACGTTAGTCTGCTGAGGCAGGAAGAGAGTCTAGGCAAGAAAATAAGTTTTGAAATAGTCCTGTCAATATGTATTTAATCATTTCTTTTCCTTTGGAATTCTAAGGTGTCTCATCTGTATGCCTTATATTTTCATTCACATGGTTTTTTTTTGAACTAGAGTAAGTGGTGATCCTGTGAATGCTCAGCTGGAGATAGCTGGCTGCTGTCTCCCTCTCAAGAGTGCCAGTGCGATGGTGTGGCTTTGTGGTAGGGCGAGAGGATGGGCTGCACGTCCTCCTCGTGCCTCTTCCAGTCCTACATCTCCAGTGAGGATAGGAAGAAGTTATCAGTGCTGAGCCTGAAACATACCTGCAGGGAAAGTACAATGTTACTACCTAAAGCTAAGTTTACTAGAGCCAAATCAATACTGAAACATAAAGTCCAGGTGACACTATTGTTAAGCTTGGGATGACAGGTAACAACATTTACTTAAAATTTCATTCACTGCCTTTTCTTGAGCAAATTATACTGTTATCTCCCCTATCAGCAGTTTTATTCTGGTAGTTCAAAATTTGCATTGAACTCTTACAAAGAGTAATGTACTTGTTGATCATAAACAGTGACAATTTCGCTGAAGTTAATTTGATTCTTGCCGTAGTTTTTATTGTCATTTCGGTGGTAGAATTTTAGAATTTACTATCATTTTTAGGCTAGAGTTTCCTTCCCTTTTTAGAAGGCTAATTTGTAAATCAGTATCTCTAGAAGGCTGTCATATTTTAGTCTTATTTTAATGTAGTCATAAACTTGACTCTTACGTATTAGTAAATAGAGAGGGATCAATAGTAGAGATCCTAGAGTAAGGTATTCCCCAGGAGAGAGGCCCTTGGTCCTGTTTCTGCCAGTGCTGGTGCTTTGTTTTCTGCTATAGGGTTGGATCCCACTAAAGGTTAGGCAGCAATGGGATTTTAACATCAACCAATTATATAAAAAGTAGAATGAAAATCTGATTTTGCAAATCATTCTCCTAGGTTAATGAGGTGAGAATATTGTGAAATGATTAAATGCTTATAATTAGGAATGTACCTCTCTTTCCTCCCACCTTGTTCTTTATACCAGGTGTTTCTTTGGCACTGTTTGAAGGCTAGGCGGTGATGCTAGAGATGAAAAGTTACAGCTTAGGTCTCACAGGATGACTTCAATATCTTTAGGGTTATGCCATGTAGAAGGTTCAGCCATCCATAGTAACCCAGTTTCTATGGTGATCTGTTTTCTGCTTTCTCTTTCCCTTCTCTAGACAGCAGAAAATGTAGTTTCAGCTGAATAAATTAAAGCTGCCTGTTTCATGCTGGCATAGATCATGTAGTTGGAAACTGCTCCGCAGCATCCACTGCCTGAAGTTAACAGTATTTGTGTCTTACAAGGTTGTTGCCTTCTTACATCAGGAAACTTTTCTATGTGTAGCCTAGAGGAGACCAGCCTGCTAACTTCTTTTGCTAGACAGTATTGAAATGCTTTCCACTTCCATATTACATTAACTTTGCTTTTTGTTAATTCCTGTGATGAGAGGGAAGCAATATCCCACCAGAAATATCGAGGATGGGGAACTGCTGCTATAGGTGGGGCGAGGGGAAGACACATGGGCACAGTGTGATCCACATTCGGTCTTCAGCTATGTCTGACACTGTACCATCTTTGTGTTCAACTGAAAAACCTCCCCTGCTTTCTGGCAGTTTTGATATTTAGGTGTTTGGTTTTTTTTAATAAAAGAGAGTTCTGTGAACAGGTGCATTAGGGTAAGTTTGGATATATGTGTATTTATGAAGTTTTACAGGGAATCCTTTGTTTAAAAACTAGGTGGAAAGGAAAGAAGTCATTGCTCCTGAGTGCACTACTTCACTCTTAACACTGCACCTCTATTATCATGGCATGGTTAATTAATTTGGAATTATTCTGTAGTTTTTGTAGGTTTGTACTTGCATTGGCACACACACTTGTTAGCACATACCTTCATCTGTACTCAGATGAGGTTTCTTAGCCTGCGAGTTGTGGATGTAGCAGGGCTGAAAACAAACAAACAGTCCAAGTGCCCAAACTGTGGCTTTAGCTGCTAATATCCTGGCAGCTCCACTGCCTTTTTGTTGGCCTCCGTTGCTGTTATATACCATGCTCTGTGAATGGCAAGGGCACATATTGGAGAACTGGTTTGGGGATCTTTCATTTTTCTAATAAATAATCAATATTCACATCTTTGGGGGAGTGGGAAAGAGGGTATGTAAGTAGTAAAAGTTAAACTACACTTTTGTAGTGAAAACAATAGCAAATATATATGAAACTAATAAAGCTCAAAAAAACCCCCTAAAATCAACACAACCACATATTTACTACAAAGGACAAAGTTTCTTGTCTTTGTATAAAGCAGATTCTTAGGGCTGGCATAAACATCCAGTGAAGATGAAGAAAGGCCAGGTGTGAGAGCATAACATGTTCTGTAGTGGGAACAATGACAGTGAATTTTTAATCTTTATTTCCCTATTTTTCTCCTTTGATTCAGTAGATGGAATGGTTTGCATGTAAGGCATAAGCTTTTCAGGGGTTTGGGACCTTTCTAGGTGAAGGCAGCAGTAATGGGTTAAAGGCTGTAATGTGCTAAGGGTAAAAGGGGTTCGTTTAGGCTGTTGTGAATTACTCATGTGCGCTGTTCTTGAGAGGCATCCTGAGTATGGGAAGCAAATTGCCTTGTGAAGTTTGAAATAATTCAAGGCACTGAGCCTCCCTGCCAGCCCCCAGCTATGCAGGGTGCCTGTCGCTGTGCTGGGCTGAAGCTCCTTGGGTCTCCCTCCCTGACCCACTGTCTTTGCTGAACACAGTTTTTGTTTCCTATCTGGAAGCGGGAAGGCAGTATGAAGTTCGGTCTTTCAAAATATCCCTAAAAGAAACAAGAAGTTTGTCATTTTAAGTAGTGGGAAAACCAGGTTAGTAAGAGGAAAAGAAGAAAAAAAGCTTTGGCATTCTTTGAGGCAGAAGGTGCTATACAAAAACGCATTGTGTAAGATTAGGTGATGAAGCTGTATGACCAAATACACTTTCCTCTGCCATCAGATGCTGTGCTTTGACAAATACATTACAGCTATTTTGAAATAATTTAGTGGATTGAAAACGTTTTGCAACATGGCTGCACCTCTAAAGCCAAGAAGCTCTTTTGTTTGCAAAGCTGGTGGGTGTGGGATGATCTCAGTGCTCTCTAGGCATTGCAAGAGCATCAGTTCAGAAGCTTTAATGTATTAAAAATGTCATAGCCTTTTCCTTGTGTTACTCAAGAGCTGCTTTCACATGTACGTATTAGCATGTGCATGCAACTGTATAAGTAATTAGATGGTTTTCGTACTCTTATTCATTCTCAAATCTGAGATAACCATTATTTATTCACTTCTTTAAAAATAAGAATATTCTTTCTGTTTTTGAAAACAAGTCATGTGTTTGTTCTGAGTTACTTTTATCAATAAAGCTGGGATGAAAATGGTCATTAACTGGAATATTGGTTTGGTTTTTTTTCTGTTATCTGGTGGCCTTTTCAATGAAATGTTTTCTCTTTTTTTTCTTCTGGCATTCTGGAGATAATCGATTTTTAAACTTGCCGTATTTGCAACTACAATGGAAATAGCTTTTAACACATGAGATCAGGTAGCTTTGCCTGAATTAACACAGATGTGCCAAAGTGTTCTCTTGAGGGGGGGAAATCTATATAATTCTGTGTTGCAGTGCTTTTAGAACGTACTCAGAAGAGTTACTCCAAGTAATTTTTTTGATAGCCAGGTTTTTGATCTCTCTGAAAATACAGATTTTTTTATCTTTGTAGATAAAAATGAATGTGTATCTTGGAACATTATTTTGTGTGGGAAATGCCTTTTCCATGTACAGGCAATTAAATTAAACTCATGTAGCCTTTTATCAATAGAACAACTTATTCACCTCAGATGTACAATTAACTTGTCTCTATCTTAAGGGTCTGGCTGTTAAACATGTCTTTAAAAAAGTAAAAACCAGTTTTAGTGTCATGTATATTGATGATTTAACTATATTGCAACAAGAAGTCACTGATCTTTTGCTGTTGTATTGCAGTATGCCAGGGTTTGGATCCCTGATTCAGAGGAGGTCTGGAAGTCAGCAGAACTTCTCAGAGATTATAAACCTGGAGATAAAGTCCTCCAGCTTCGGCTTGAAGAAGGCAAGGTAGGTCTGCATATTGTTCTAACTGGAGACTGATGTGTCTAACACAGGAAGCCATACTGTCAAGATATATCTGTATTTACGTATGTGCTATTATTCTTGTCCAGTGACCTCCAGTAGTGTTGTGATAAATTATTCTGTTTAGTTACACAAATCCATTTTGCCTGATTTTAAAATAAATAAAATTTTTAAATTGTTGCTTTTATTTATCCCACTGTTTTATCCAACAGTTGCATCATCTTTTTCTACTTATGCTATTAAACCTATAAGCCTGGTTTGATATTCCATTGAGAACTGTTGCTAGGAGAACGGTGTTGCAGAGAAAGAATTGTGACAGAAGTTGAGCATAACCATCAGAAGATTAAGAAAGATAAACAAGGGCAAGGACTAAGGGCACTATGAAAATGATGCTGTGTACAGTGTAGAGAAATGATGACGTGTCTGCAAAAAGCTCACATCCTTCTAGTGAAGGCCTGTTCGTTTTTTTCATGACATTTAAATGATTATTTAATTTTAATTTATAATGATGCTGATTTATCAGATTTTCTAAAGGAAAATAAAGATCTAGTGTAGTTGGTCATATAGTTATTTTTTTATTTTTAATTTATTTTTTCTTACCGGTGGCCAACATAGATCCTACTTTCACGTAGAGGCCTACTTAGCAATGAAGTATAGAGATTATATGCATTGAATAGCCTTTAAGTAAAATATTTATCTTGAATTAATTTCAGTCTTTCACTTACATTTCTTATATGAGAAGCTGAGTACAACCTTTTAAACTGACAAAATTAATTTTCCCCCCACATATTCCAGGCTGTGTGGTGATGCTGCACACTTGCTTATTGCATATAGTAGAATGGAGGTGTTTGCCAGTTAAGTGACATTGCGTGGGGACAAGGAAATAAAGTGATTTTAGATCTAGGGAGAGACGCAATTAGAACATCTATATTAGAGATTACTTTATATCTGCAAAAATTGTAAGTAGCATTTTTTTTTGGTTTATGTGTTCTTCATGGTGTTCTGCCAGCATTCTCGATTTGTTTTACTGTGTGTGAAGCTGGCTATAGGCTGATGGGAATCTGCTTCTTCTGTCTGTTTTGCTCAAGAGGAAAATAATATGGAAAAAAAATGTTAGATTTATGATATAATGTGTTTTGGTTTATTTAATGAAAAGATTTGGCAGAAAAAGCAAGGGGTTTGCTTAAGTAATAGTCTAAAAAGATGATACATCTTTATGGTTGCCTGTTATGTGTATAGAAAACCCTTTTGGGAAATTTTAAGTGACATTTCTGGAGAAAGAACTGCTAACTTAAACTACCAGATAATTGTGTTTTTGTAACTTTGGCATGTTTAGCAGGGAAGAATGGTTGGGGGACTCAAAGAGAAAACCTAAACACCAACTCTTTCAACACTTGTTTCCGTTTGGTTTTCAGGACCTAGAATATTGCCTAGATCCGAAGACAAAGGAACTACCGCCCTTGCGAAACCCTGACATACTTGTTGGTGAAAATGACCTCACAGCGCTCAGTTATCTCCATGAACCTGCTGTTTTACACAACCTCAAAGTCCGATTTATAGACTCTAAACTAATCTATACCTATTGTGGCAAGTACTGTCTTTTCATACCATAATCTTTATAAAGAATGCCCTAGACAGGAAAAGGAAAATTGGTTATTGATATATCTGCCTTTAACTTAAAGGCATTTAATGAGAGACATGTTGGGCTGTTCTTTCAAAAGTCCCTATGTTTGTGGTCATTAAGGGCATCTAGTAGACTTGAAAGAGTTAAGGTTCAGGGAAAATTGACTTTGCTGCATGTTCCTCTGGTTTCCCAGCTGACTGTTTCTAAAATATGTATTCAGCAATTTTAGCTTGCCAGTGGGATTCCTGGCTGGTTGGTGTTCTCCTTAGGCTTCCTTAGATAGGCATGGGTTGGAGGAGGGCTTCGCATGATGCGGGTGCAAGAGGTTAGCCTTGCTGTTTGGTGGGTTTATTGCCCGGCTATGATTGCCTACCTCTGCACTGA
Organism: Eurystomus gularis; assembly: GCA_013400335.1. Lineage (NCBI taxonomy): Eukaryota > Metazoa > Chordata > Aves > Coraciiformes > Coraciidae > Eurystomus > Eurystomus gularis. The sequence continues at coordinate 113,873 of VZZY01014342.1, read as the reverse complement.
GCTCCTCCATCTCTGTATGGAAGATATCAGTTTGTTCTTCTTCATGTTTTCCAGTCAGTGCAAGTGTAGGAGTGAATTTGCAACAGTGCATGACCCAATACTTGTCCAATCACAATTAGGAACAATCTTGGTTTTAAAAATACTATTTAACCCGCAGTAGAGATTACCTGAGGTTATAATTGCCTGTGATATTTTCAGATGACCAGAATGGGGTGAAGTTACTTTTAATGATCACTTCATCGTAAGTGCAAAATTGCAGCAGAGTGGTCTATTTTAAAGAAACACTGTGAGATAGTTTAGGATTAAAATTTAGATTTCATGCTTCTGGACTTTTTTGTCTGTGCGCATGTGTTTCTTTTAAATCTCAGTGTTTAGTCAAAATACATTGCTAACTTCTAATATGACATTTCAATATACAAAAACTTTGTAAATTTTTCAAATATTTCATTAGTTTATCTGTACCTTGGACATTGTACTAGCGCATAAGGAACAGTTCAAGTAATTAGTGGATTTTTTTACATTTTAAGCTGAGTAAAACAACAATAATATAATGATGTGACTGCTGGAAACCAGATATTGAAAATTTCCTTCTTGTAATTGTCTGATTAAGGAAACGATATGTTTTTCCAGTATGTGAACTTGCAAATCCATTGTAGGCCAGTATATGCCAGGAGAAAACATACTCCATTATTTCTTTTTTAATATACAATTTAACTTTGTCTCTAATCAGACTTTCTTGGGTTGATCCCAGTTCTTGGTGTCACAAGCCAGAGTATACTGAGGCTTCTTGAGGTTATCATATATTATTAGACTTGCCATTCATGACTTCATTGTACTTTGTGCTGTTTTGCAAACTATAGACCAAGGAAGTTGTGTTGCAAGGTGGCACTTGAGAAGTATCAACTAATCATGGCTGCAGGTATCTGAAGCAGAAATTTGTGTTTTGCAACTGAAGGCCTTGTCCTGTGCTGGTCTGCATATGGAATATGCCAAGGGTGAGATTTTCCCTCCTCTGGTCACTTTTACAGCTCCACCCAACGGTGCTGGGTACAGAGAGCTAAGGCAACTAGTGCATTAAGCATGTTGTGATGGACAGACTGCAAGTGTTAATGTCCTGCCACATTTTGCGCACTCCAGCCATTCCTAATCTGCTGGATGCTCAGCAAAGTGCATATGCTCCCAGTCCAACTATCAGCAGTGTCCAGACCTGAATCAGGCTTTGCCACCCTCTGCGGCAGCCAGCCTTCATTCCCGTAGGACTGGGAGATGATTCATATCCACGTCTCATCCCATCATGCAGTCAGAGCATGACTAGAGGCACAGAATAATTTAGGTTGGAAGAGACCTCTGAAAGTCTTCAGTGAAGCTCCCTATTTAAAACAGGTCTGACTAGATCAGGTTGCTCAGGGTTTAGACCAGTCAAAGCATCTGAGTATTTGAATATCTCCAATGATGGAGATACCACAACCTCTCTGGGCAACCCCTGCTGAGGGTGCATGTTCCGGTCCCAGCGCTGGGAAACCACCTCATTTTCCCAGGTTAGTCTTTGTCTGTGTTTCTTTCCCTAGTGCCACCACAGCAAAGCTCTTGATGGGGGAATGTTTTCTGAAAAAGCTTTTGTGCAACTGGAGTCTCATGGCCTGAGCTTGTAAGAGGTTTTCAGTCCAGGTGGTCCCAATGCCTACTGATACTACCATGCCTCTCCCATGAGACAGCCTGCCTGGTTTGTGTTTTGGCTGCTTGCACACATGCTGTATTCCATGTCATTTAAGAGGCTTTCAAAAGGAATGTGCTGTCTGCTAGTTTTGTTTTTCTGTGTTTGGGAAAACATGTTGTTTTCATATTTTGCCTTGTGCAGCTTTAGTTGTGGGTTTGGCTGGTTTTATCCTTTCTAACAGGGCTGAAAGGCCTTAAGCTCTTCATGGATGGGTCTGCCAAAGGGCCTGGGATGGTGGAGCTTGGTTGGCTGTTTTGCTTCCCAGCAAGACTCAAGTGATGATTCTGGGAGCTGCATGTGGGTTTATTAGAAACATATGGATCCGGTACTGCTGGGTTCCTGGTGGTCAAAGTGCTGGTGAAGGAGGTTTAACACTACCTGGTGACCTGAGGAATGCAGGATGTATGCCATGTATAACATGTATGCCATGTTATAATCTAAGGAAAATAAAGTTGGTGTGTCGACCTTTAAAAGCCTGGTCCTTTGGCCATGAACATTCACCTTTCAAACTGCCCTATCAGTTCCCATCCTCAGTACAAGTTACTTCGTTTCCACAAAAATTACTGCCTTAGAGTTCTGCCTGTGGAAAGATTTGTATTTGCCTCCTCAATCTCACTCCCGTATTAGCCAGGTTAAATACCCCATGAAGGTGGTTTGAGCTAACCCAGCTGATTTAGCCCAAAGGAGATTAAAAAAACTTTAATTCACCAAGAGAGTTATGGTAACATTATTCTCAACCAGCAGAACTGGAACTGGAATGGATGGATGGATGTCCAGGGCCTTAGAAATGAATTCAACCATGCTGTCTTAGTGTCATATTTGCAATGGATATTAAATTCTTTAAAATTTCACTTTGAAGTAATCCATGCTTTTAAACAGAAGGCCTCCTGATTTCTTAATTTCAAGTCAGCCTTTCGCCAGCAATTCAGAGGTGATTTATAACTTTGGTTTGCTGTTGGGAGTATGAAATCAAGAATTAATGAAGGACATTGAAAAGTGACAAAGGAAAATTTGAATGCTTACATGGAAAAACTGCTATGGCTGTGATGAAAACTCAGTGAATACTTCTGGTTAGTTCAGATGTATAAAGTACTCTTGCTATGCAGGAGAGCAAACTTTAATTTAAATTAACAAGTTATTTATGTTAATGTCCAAGATGAGTGAGCATGTTCAAGACAAAAGGATTAGATACACTTATTTTGGCTATATATAAGAAGACTGGCACAGAGAATAGCCAGAGTTCAATTAACTCAAGCCAGAGTGTAATTGGGGGCATGAAAACACACGTAAATCTGATTTAAAAGTTCCATTAGGAAGCATATAATTTCTAACTCACTTGCATTGGATATTTCCGGATGATAGTTGCTTGTTGATTTTACAGATTGCTACTGAAGTTAAGTGATTTAATATGCTGGAGACTTGTCATGGAGCTGCTTGTTTAGAATTCAAGGGTTTATTTCTGCCAACGTAGCCAAAAGTGGGAGGGAGTTGTCTGAAGCCTTGCACAGCTTTTTTTTTAATGTCTCTTTGATTAGACTCGCAAGCCTGGGAGGCTTGGCTTGGCAGCGTGGCCTTGCTTAACTTATTACTGCTTTTTCACAGTTACAAAGGGCAAATGTTAAAAACCAACACTGCAAACACTCCTCGAGTGTGCTAGTACTGAGGTCCATTCCTCTCCCTACTCTCCCTGTTATTCTTTTGGCTCATTGCTACTGCGTTAGATCATGGCATAATTTTTTATAGAGACTTTTCACTCAAGCTCCTGAGTGATTTTGGTGAAGTCATGGCTGATGGAAAAACACTGACTCTGCTTATATGGGCGTGTCTAGCTGTAAAACTTGCCATGTGTTTGAGGAAGTAGATAGAGGTTTCTCAGATCTCTTTGTGAAAGATACTCTGGTGTTAATGTTTTTGCTATGGTTTGTGCTTGATCTAGAAATGCATGACAGGATTTAAAAATGGGATGATGCTCCCAGCAGCAGTGCCAGACTGTAGATGCTTTTGCTTCCCTTCTCCCAGCTTTTCCATGGAAAATTTCTTAGATAGACATCACAATGCTGTAATCTGCATAGAGCACAGGGCTGGGATCTGCACTGAGGAACTCTGTGTGTGTGAATTTCTGAGTAAATTTAGAAGCAAATTGAGTGCTGTGGAAATGCTTCTGGTACAGGTTCTTCAGGGATGAGTTGTCCAAGCAGTGTGTGTACCATGCTTGCTATAGTCACTATGCAGCCATCTGCATCTGCTTTGTCGCTTTTAGGCACCAAAATATATGTTTAAGAATAAATTCTATTTTTATAGTGGCCACAGTTAAAATTAGACTTTCTTTTTTTTCCCCTTATCACATTGTCAAGGTGAGGAGGAATTGCCATGTCAAGAGAGCACAGTTTGCCTGACATGGCTGAGTCTTTTGTGGCAGTGATCAGTGTTTTCACCCCTGCATGGAGCGAATAAGCGTTCCTTACCCATTGTAAATGCTGCAGGAGAGAAAGGTATAAGTAATCTTTGTCAAATCATCCCTGTGGGCAGAGCAGTCTTTGTTTCTCATGAAAAAGAAAATCATACCAAAAGCATTTGAGATCTTGCTTTGTGGCTAGGAGGAATGTATGGAGTAAAACTAAGTTTTCCTTGTGGGGAGAGGAAAAGGATGGCATGAGTTTAGAAATGCTGTAGTAATGACTGGTATTTAAAAAGGCAGATGTGCATTTAATTGAGATGGAAAATCTGGAAAATGGAACATGTGAGTAGTTATACACACAGATGGAGAAGATGAGGATTTTATGGTGTCTCCTGGAGTTGTAACTACTTAATTTCATAGAATGGTTTGGGTTGGAAGGGACTTTTAAGGGTTGTCTTTAACGGTCAATTACCTAACATGACTGTGTCCTGCTTTGTATCAGCCCTGTGAAATATGTCTGTATGTATTTTTTTTTTTTTAATCCCTTTGAGCAAGAGGTTGTCCTGCCTGGCTGGCAGAGATGCCCTGGAATCCAGATTGCACCATGACTCTACTTTGTTCCTTGTTACGAAAAATGAGGTTGTTATTCCTGGGCACAGTGTAACGGCTGAAGAGTTAACAGACTTCACACACCCAAACTGACAGTCAGCGAAGCCATGTAGTAGTTATCATTCACAAATTGCAGTATCATTTGTAATTCACAGTAAAACACAGGCAAGTACAATGCACGTTTGTTGGTTTACTGCACAGTATTTCAAGTCAACACACTCTGAATGTGGTTGTTTTGTGCTTTAGAAAGGGCAGAGAGGGAGAAAAAGTAAAATGTCCCTACTGTGTTTCCTAAAGCAGGGTAGAAGTGAACTCTTCTGATACTTTTTTGTACACAGAACTTTGGTCAGAATAAATACTTGTTGAAGTCAATGTTATCAGATCCTTATTCTTCTCTAGTTAATATTTTTAGAAAGGTTAGAACAATAGTTGGTGTTAAAGCACTTTGTTTTATTTTGAAACTATTATTAATAATTCTTTTTGTTTAATTTCCTTTGTAGGTATCGTCTTAGTGGCCATAAATCCTTATGAACAACTGCCTATCTATGGCGAAGATATCATCAATGCGTACAGTGGCCAAAACATGGGGGATATGGATCCACATATCTTTGCGGTGGCTGAAGAAGCGTATAAGCAGATGGCCAGGTTTGTAGACCACAAATCTTGAATTAATTGGGTTTTTTTAAGAAATAAGACTTAAAATTTCTTGCATACGGCCTTCTCTTGGATTTATAACTCATGAAATACTTTGCAGTATCTGTGTTTTATCCAGTGTTTTAGTACATTTCACAGGAGGATAAGTAGCCTAAGTTATGAACAGTAAAGCATTATGAATGCCATGGAGATCATGGCCACAGAGAACAGGAATAACCACATATCTCATCAGTATTTAGGTCTAAAATTAGCCCAGCACTTTATAAGATTGTGTTGTTTTAATTTGATTAGCAAAATGTGGAGATACTTTTTGATCATCAGTGGATTTTTAAAGAGATAAGTGCCAGTTTCTTCACTATTTTCTATTTATATGTGGTACTAACAACACCAAAAAATTGGTGGGCTTATAAGTGCTATTATAGGTGTCTAGTTGTGTCGATAAAGTCCCAGCTATGTAATCTGCCTGTGGCTGTTGTTGACTAGAATTAAGAGGGAGCAGAGGGATGATTGCGGAGTGCCTGATAACAGTATCTCTAAGGACACTGTAACAGCTGTGCAGGAAATCCTCATTTCTTTGAATATTTCATGAAAATGAACTTGTGACTCAAGGAGAGTAGTTGTTAGAAACTTCTTCCTCTTCACCCCAAGAGCCTGCCAGTTTTAGGAGCTCTTGAAATATTTCATTTCTAGGATAAAGATATTTTGGGCCACTGTGTGGTCTTTGGTTAACAAGATAGCGCCTGGTATCCTCACAGATTACCTGCAGGCTATTGATACAAGTTTTCCTTGTTGACACTAGAGCCCATGATCAAATTAATCAAGTAAAACAGTGACACATCTCTGGATTAATTCTGATGGCCCTCAAGCCATACTGTGGGAGGGGGAAGCAAGGGGAGAATGGGTTGAATATGATGAAATGTTCATCTTTCAGATTAGCTATGTGTTAATTTAAGAATCCTAGAATGAAAGCTAATGAAAGCTAGAATGAATAAAATGCTCCGCATGCTGTGAAGTTAGCTGTATATGTGAATATGGTGATTCACAATACCAAAGTAATGGATAATTTCAAAAGAAAACAGTATGGTACAGCGCAGTGTTTTGTGACTTAGGGTAATTGCAAAATAGCCAGTGTTTCAAAAATACCTTACATCTGCACTGTTGAATGGCAGTGGCGTTTGCCTTACTTCCTTTCTGCTAAGAAAATATATAAACTCCTATGGGTATATAGAGGCAAAACTGAGTGTTACGATAGTCACATCTGCATTGTGGGTCTTTTCAGTCTAGATCCCTGTTGTTTTAAACAGACTTGATGCTCAACTCCCTCTACAAGGTCTACATAATAAGAATTGATTAGCCTTATTTTACATCTGAGGCACAGTACAGTGAACTTAAATTTTGTGTCAGTGATGGATGTAATCCACATTCTCAGAATTTTTTTTTTCTTCATATTGAGGAAGTAAGAGATTGGAGGGGGGTGTCGCTCCCCTGGCTGCCTCTGACTGGTGTCTGGAGTGGGCTTACCTCATACCTGTGGTGAAACTTCAAATTGTCGGCTTGTCCGTGTTCTGTGTGTGTTAGGTGAAGCCTGTGCAGTGGCGATTTCTGTCTTCTGCTGTCTGCATGCTCTGCTGTCCGAGGAACACTCTGGGCTCAGATGATGGCTGGAGTTTCTGTGGTGGTTTTTCCTTTTTGTGTTAATTGCCTGCTTTTCAGCATTTGCTGTGCCCTCCAGCAATGCTGCTGTCCTGAATAACAACAAATAGATGCCGTACAAGTCCCTTTTTGAAACAGATGATGAGAAATTATATAAGCATGGAAATGATCTTAAATAATCTTTTTACATTAATGAACTAATTCCTTTGTGTCTTCAACATGTTATAAACAATTTGTTATTGTTCTGTGAATAACTGACAGTTATTCATAAGTGCAAAATGGAAATAGGAGCACGTTAACGAAAATGAAAAAAAATTCCTCTACACTAAAGTAACAATTTCATTGTTTATTTAGTTTCCCAATGTTTATTTCCTTTTCTCTCTATTTATTTATTGACTTGTTTGTTTTTAAGAACTTTTACTGTCATTTGAACATTCTGAGTGTGCTCATTCCGTTTCATTTTCTAATGCTAGTTCTAATTCATTAATCAGTTTTCCAGCCCTTTAAATTCAGTGATACTTTCTACACGCTGAACAAATCACCTTTTACTCCTGAATTATGAAGTTAAAGAAAAAAATATGCAGATTTACATTTCTGCAGCTGGTTATTTAAAAATGAAAATCAGATTGCCTGTGACTATTTTATTAATGCTTTAATAGTTGCATCGAATATTCATATGGCACTAATCTGCATTTATGCATGTAATCGATGAGATGTATTTTTCTGTTGTTTCTAATCTTTCCTAGTTCCATGTTTAAACGATCACTGGAATAATTAGTCATGATGCTCCTATCTGCAAGGCTTCATAAATGAGCTCTTCTAAGTATTTACTCCTTAGGTCTTCTTGTTAATTTATAATTTAATGATTTAGAGTTTGTTCTTGCTAGCTTCATTTACTTCATCTGCTATGGCTGAGAAACTCCTTCCATGTGCATGGCTGTCACTAAATGATCTCTGTGGTTTTCTTCAGCCAAAGAAAATGCCCCATGACAGCAATCAGGAAAGCTAGTGATTGTACAGTAAATATTTGCATTCCATGTTCAAAAAAAATACAGTGCAAAAATGTTGGCCACTGGAATGACAGGGATGGAACTCACATCTGGCTTGTGCACAAAAAGTGATATTCAGCAACTACTTTGGGTAAATTGCAGTATAAAGCAGCACACAAAGATACCTTCACGTGAAATTTTCTGCATAGAGTGAGCCATGTAGTGTGGTATGTGGGGGCTGTGAGGTGGTGTGCCCCTTTTGGGCATCCATTATTTCCTCTTTCAACAGCAGTTCTATCCCTAGTTCCCAGTGGAGGGTCAGTCATTTTTACCCATAGCTGGCAATTAAATAACTGATTGCTGTTTGCGCAGTAGCTTCTTGTCTTTTTCAGCACAGGAAAATGTGCACTTTTAAGTGCACTTCAGCTCTTTTGAGACTAATCCCATTTTGAATCACCTTATCTGTACCTTTGCGCCTTTCTCCTTTTCTCTCTCCACCTTGTACCGCTCCTCTGCACAGACTGACAGCTTCATTTCCAACACCTTTCCTCTGCTGTGCCCAAAATAAGCAGTGAACTAGTTTTACAACTGCATTTAAATTGCATTAGACTTAGGGTTATGTAGGCCTCATACTTACCAATAGCTATTGATTTGGGTTGTGTGATCCCCCAGAGTGCAGGTGTAGGGGTTCCAGAGCAGATCTCTTCCTCCACCTGAGCAGGAGGAGATCCACCTGTGAGTGTGTCCCAGCAGGAGACAGCAGGATCAGTCAGATGGGGACCTGTCTGAGGGAGTCCCCCCTGCCACAGGGGTTTTGTGCAGAGCGTTTTGGGGGCTGCTGTGGTTCTGTAGGAACAGCTGTAACAAGCCGGCCTTATGGACAGAGGTGGTACCTGCGCTCAGACATCTCTCTTTTCTCACAGATAAGCAATGGGATAGCTTGCTTTATTTAAGCAGGTTTGGGACAGTGTTTAAGGCAGCTGAGCGATTTAGAAGGAAGTGAATTATTATTGAAAAACTTATTTTTGTCTCAGAAACATAAACCACGATGTCAGCATGTGGGTGTTTGCCTTTGTTGAACCCTTTGAACTGCAATGCATACCACTTTTGTAGGTCAGCGTTTCCAAATTACTAACAGAAAAGAAGTTCAGTCTTCACAGTCACCTCTGTGGCAACTATGAAAATTGAGGCAAAGCATCAGTTGGCAAGAATTTGAATTTTAAAGCATTACAACTTTAGTAGGGATCATAACCATCAGCAGGTGCGGTTCATTTTCTTTGTAATATTCAGTAGAAGCTTCCATTTGTAACTGTAGGGTTTGCAGTAAGAGATGTTGATGATTATACTCGTGAAACTATTAAGAGTTGCATTAATGTATGAGATTTATGATTATCAATTTCCTAACACCATTAGAGAAGGAAGTTCCAAATCACTCTTACACAGGATCCCTTCTGCTGCCTAGTAAGGGTATACTGCAATACTTAAGATTTTGTTTGTTTGTTTTTATCAACACTTTGTTGATCTGGTTTGTTCCATCCTACTTGTTGTTGATGACAGGTAGAACAGAGTTCAGTGCTTTTCAATTTAATAAATTAACTCGGAGATTTCCTTCTGATTAGTAAAGTTATCTAGCAGTGAGCAAGTTGAAGGTAACGTTTGCAAACAGAATTACATACTGATGAGATCCCTATAAAACTCAGTGAATACCAGGACTGAAAACAGTGTTTAAAAGCATCAGTCTCCAAAGTTTTGCTCTTTCTGTTTGGACAAAGCATAATGGTTTATTCAGTGTTAGGGTGTATCTTTTTCATTAAATTACCTTTAATAAGCAGGCTGCCTCGCTGTTCTGTCAGATTTTTAGCATGTGTCTGATGGCTCTCAGCTACAGGAAGATTTCTTTTTTTTAAAAATCACTTTTTGTTCAAAACAAATCTTGGTGAGCTGTTGAGTAGGTGTTTTGAAAGCACCTTGACTGAAAATCTCCAGTTACCCCAGGCATCCCAAGATGATGTCCTCATACAAAAATGCACGTTTGATGAGCTGCTGCTTTGCTTCTGAGTGTCTGATAAATGGATATTCTGTTCTCCCCTGGCAGAAGCTGGGAGGGGAATGATTAAGAACCCATCACAGATCTACATCCAGTTATGAAATGAAAGCTTGCTGTGGTGGGTACTGTACAAACATACAATGGCCTTCTTTGACTTACAGCTTTGACATATGACTTTAAATTAAATACCCTGAAAAGAGATGATTCTTTTGGGGCTGTGTTGTTAAAATGAGAATGAAAAGGGAACTTGCCCTTTCTGGTGAGAACAGATGATTTTGCAATAGTTGCTTATACTTTGGGTCTGACATTTTATGATGTTACGGGTACAAGACAGCAGATGGGGTAATCAACTTGATGTAATGTCAGGGACCTACATGGCTGAGCAGTGATTATTTTTAGGCAATGAAAGCGTTAAGTATGGTCATAGCTGGAAGCTAGAGTTCATGTGAGGTGTCCTGCTGGTAGCTAAGCAATGAGCTTTCCTAAACTATTGTAGGAGTGACCTCTGACTAATCCCTAGATAAATCAGTTGCATAGTGCTGGCTCATCTTTGTGCACCTCTGGAGTGCAATCTGTCATGATTTTGCAGCATGTGCTGACCTCAGTTCTCCTCATTTGTATGTGTTGAGAGATGTTACTGTCAATTCATTATCTTTTCACCTTTTGCCGGTTTTACAGTCAAGAGCTGTGTTTCCTGAATACAATTAAAATGGCAAGTGGTTCGATTTGTTAATTAAAAAAAAATAAATCTGCTGGATTTGAGGGTATTGCACAACGTTTTTAGCAAGATGTTGAAGGGGACCAAAAGATGCTTAAGAACTTGAGGTGTTTCAGAGTGACTGAGTTTGCAGCTGGAACAGGCTCAAGAGAATTCAGTTTACATGTAATAGTAATGTTTCGCCTTTGTTTGGTGCTTTCCATGAGCAGATTTCATAGTTCTCTACAGAAGAGATCAATCTCATAATTTCCATTTTATAAGTTGAAACAGACATTGGGAGTGAGAGAGCAGCTTTGGCGAGTTCACCAAGACAGTAGAAGCAGGGCATAGAGCCTCTGAATCAAAAATCCTAATGACTTGATCACACCAGCTTGCCAATAAAATATGTGAGAATAGACTATGTAATTGATAGTGAAGCAGTTAAATAGGTTTTCTGGTAACATTCTCCCAAAGCTCAGTAGTTTTCAATATACAAAAGGTAACATGTTATATTTCACATGCCTTCATTTCCTGCAGCATTAAGGGGTCTCTGTGCCAGGTAACATATATTGCATAATAAAGTTTGCTTTCACAGAAGGCTTCATGTGTTTTAGGGACTTCACAAGCATTCACCAAAGGCTGTCTCGTCTAATACTGGTATATCAATTTCTGCTTGTACAGAAGAAAAGTTAGGCAGAGATGGTGTGCAGTGGCCATGCCTAGATCAGCACAGAGCTGGTCCCAGGCACTAAGCTTCCAGCCCATGGTCCCATGTTCAGAACATCCTCTTTTCTCCAGCAGCTAAAGAAGTTGTCAGTGAGAAATGCTGTTAGGCTTAAAGAACAGTTAAACTGAAAAAAATATTTTCTCTCTCTATATATATATATATAAAATTGTGGCTAAAGAACATGGTTTGTTGGACTAATGTTTCATGCCTATTAAAAGTGAATGATTTTACAAAGAATTAATTTACTGCTTAGTCAGGAGCAATTGTTGTGACACAAGGTGCAGCTAAACAATTCTCTGAATTGTTAGTGTGTGGTGTCTGTGAAGACTGGGATACATCAGGTCAGAGCATCTTAGACCCAGATAGCCAAAACAGACCAATGGGTACAGGGTGTGCAGGTGGAACAGACCAAGAAATGTGGCTGCTGTTCTGCACAAAAAGTGATGCTTGCTCCTGGGGCATAGTACTGGTAACTAACTTTTTCTTTTCTTCCACCCACCCCCTCTCCATCACATCACCACAGAATGGTTCAAAGCATTTTTGTCTCTAATAATAATCCTTAACGCTTACATACCACTTTGCACATTCTGGGTGTTTTACAAAGTTACCTTGGTAATCCACACAACAGCCCTTTGAGGGTGGAAGAAATAATTATGTGTCAGGCCACACCTTTTGGGATGTGCCAATACAAGTGAGTATGGAGGCTTTGGCACTGGGAACACTGGGATGGTGTGGCTCCGTGGGGAAGGAGGGGCTGGGATGCTATGCAAAGGAGCACTGCAAGAAAGAAACTTTAAAAATGAGGAAAAAAGTTTTCCTGCAGTACAGGTGAAGGTAGAGTGCTGGGGTGGCATTCATAGGTGCTGCCTTGTTGCAGGGAAGGTGACCTCTCAGAGAGAGGGGCTCGGCAGCTATGTAAAGAGAATGGAAAGATGTGCTTGGGTTATGCAAGTGTAGGAAGCACTTGGAAAGTAAGAGGACAAAATGTGGGTACTTTCTCATATTAAGAAGGCCAAGAGCCAAATCCAGAAATGGAGGATAACGGAACTTATTTAAGCTTGTAAAGGTCTTCCTCAGAAGGCTGACAAAGGGCGAGAAATTGCCTCCTGCTCTCAACGTGAGATGTCCCGGGAAGGCTGCCCCGACCTGGCTGCTGCTGTTCTTGGTGGGTCCAAGAGCATTAGAAAACTGCTGGATGAATTCCTATTTATTTATCGAACAGTTACCTTACTTCTATGTCAAGAGCAAATCCTGGGCTCGTACAGTTGCCAGTTTTTATAATGGTTCCTAACGGATGCTGCACACCCTGGGATGAATTTCAAAGGCCTTTGCACTGAACAAGTGCTGCTAAACTTGTACAGCCTTGTTTGCTGCCACACAACGCCCCGCTTAGGCGAAGGTGAAGCTGAATATATTGCACTGACTTGTATTAAACCTTCCAGGGCTGGTGGGTTTTACAGCTGCCTTCCATTTAAGGGTAAGTGTAAAAAGCAATTTTGGTCTTTTAGCAAAGCTAGTAACTGTAACAGTGGAAGCATCACACAGAAGTGCAGCACGATTGCTCAAAGACTGAACCTGGGGCCTACCCTGACAGGGAACTGGGGAGAGCACAAGTTGGTAAGCTCTGCAAAAATAATCCTTTTAACTCCAAAACCACGTTTTGTGCTGAAAAAAAAAGAAGAGTAGTCTGAGAGGGGGAGGAAAAAAAGACATTTTTGTTTCAGGTTTACAGTCAGTGGTATTTTTAGGAAACTTTTTATTAATTTCAACATGTATTGAAGTCACACCTATTTAGTGAGCCTTCAGATGAGGTGTGCAAAACCTTATTATTTAATCATACCCAAGATTTGTCCTTCTGTTGCTTTCTTCTTTTCCCTGCGTTTGTCTGCTATGCATCCTCTTTCCTGTGTTGGAAGATGCCCAGTCCATTGAAGACAGAGCTCCCTTTAGCCTGCTGGAGCTGCCCTTCTCTGGCTGCAAAGTTCCTTCCTAAATTTCTTAAGAAGTTAATCAAGCTGTTTTCTGTGAAGCTCAAAATATTTGATACTACAGAGAACTCCTTACTTTATATTGACACCTGATGGAAACGGATGGATTTCACAAGAAAGGAATCCAAAATCTTTTCTGTGGGTTATTACTCCAAGACCAAATAAGGGGTTTAGAATGGATGGAGTATTACATGTATTTTTCTATTCCTGTAACATTGATACTTCTAAGTTATTTGGGAAACCTTGATAAAGCAGTTACAATGATATTTAGCACTCCCATGCTGCTTTTAGTTTCAGTGTATTGTGTAAACTTCTTCTGTTTCATCTTATCTATAAGGAAACTTTTTGGTGACATTTTCTGTGCTGTTGTTTTTGCTGTAACTGCCTCATAGGGGGAAAATGATCTTCATTGAACAGATTTGTTTAGTTATGCTCTGAGATACAAAGATATGGATGTTCTGACTGTAGATACTGCAGGTTATTTTGGTCATATGCTGTCACAAATAGGCAACAGGGATGCTGAGAGATTGATTGCAAAAAACTGGATGCATACTTAGGTCAGAGTTACATTTGCATTTTTGGAGAGATTTAATCATATCAGCTGCATGTATGTACTTATATCCTCACACAGTTTGGAAATCTGCTTTATAGTATAGGGTGTAAAACGTCACTTAGTTTAACCTAGGTTTGTGTTGGTGCCTGGTTAATCCTATGAGCTGTCAGAGTAGCTACAGGTAATGGAAGTACAGCACGATTTCAAACATACCAGCATTTCAGAATGAATTCTGTCTGACCTTTCAGCAATGTCATTTAAAAAAATTATTTTCTTGGGTTGGTTTTCCTGCTGCCATAATTCAGCTGTAGGATGGCATATCACTCAGTTCCTTTTCTCCCTTTGATGGGCACGACACGCATTGATGTTAGTGGTAATTATGTGTGTACAGTGAGAACAGGCTCTGTCCCAAATGGTCCCTGAGTCACGGGTTCCTTCCCTGGGAGTTTGTGTCAGGTTCTTTGATCGTTCAGAATACACTGTTTTGAAAATGTAAAGCAAATTCAGGCTTAGAAGTCTACCTTATTACCACAGAACTGTGGTAAAGGAATTGCAGTGAGATAAAGCAGACCACTGCTAGATTAAATAAAAACTGATTATTGTGTTCTTGTTCTTGAACTGAGCAGTAGATTTCAATGTTTGAAGATTGCAGCCTTTAACAGCAGTTTGTGCTGTTTTGTTTTAAATAAGAAAATGAAACTGTTATATGCCAAGAGGTTGGTGCCCTTAGCCGTAACCTAAACCTGGTATTCCAAAAGAAAAGAAGAAACCGGTAGCAACTCCTAAGGAGAAGAAAAAAAAAAAGGCAGTAGGTTTAATTAAACCTTTTAGCACTGAAGCAGTGAGGAGAGAAGATGTTCTGAAGGTGGTAGTTGCCTTCAAACCACCCTGGCAAGAAACTGCTTTAAACACATCAGCACTTTGACAGTATCTTCAAGGTTAACAAACGTAGATGATTTAGGAACAAAGGCAAAGTAACTACTAATGTTCTTATCAAATTACCCTGTTATTTAGTTTCTTCATTTTATATTAAGGATATCTCACTCTGATCTTTTCTGCCAATTTCATCTATGTTATATGGCATTGAGACAACTCAGCTTTGAAGTGGGCAACATCATGGGTAAGCATTTCAAAGTCCACATCAGAATCTTTTAAAATTGGCTATTAATGATACGCTTTTGCCAGGTAGAGATGCTGGTGACTTGAGTATGAGTGGATTGATACAAATATCAAGGCTGATATCAATAATTCTGTATTCCTTTTGTTTATCCAGGCTGATGTTTTTGTGGGTTATATACATCTACTTGACATATTTGCTGTGGAGTCATGAGTCTGAAAGACAAGATCAAGTGATACATCCGATGCATCAGTGATAGGAAGCAAAAAACCACAAAAACAATGTTGTGCTTTGATGATTAAATTGAATAGCTCCAGGCTGCTTTAATCCCCTCTGAAATGCTTATGGATGGATAGGTTTTTAACTGTTTTAGTGTTCCGGCTTCAGAGAGAGATTTTCTATTGGTATAGGGGAAGAAGGTAAACAAAGAGATCTGTAGTGCTTTTTCAGTCTGTGTGTCTTGATTATCCTGATCTGTTTGGACAGTTTGCTATGGAAATAACAGCTGTGATGCAGTCAACTGTTGTGGTTTTTGAGGGAGCCAACTTCAATGGGTGTAGTGATCTTAAGGAATGAAAATTAACTGAAAATTGACAACTCTGCCTTTAATATTAGTAGCTTTACTGTTTCATTTCCTGCACTGTTTATTCTTTTTTGCATCAATTTTTCCATTGGTCAACTGACATAGTTAAAAGCTGCCTTAGATAATGAGAGCTATCAATTGCAGCACTCTGTACACCTTGAAGGTGCCCAGTGACAGTCTTGCTTTTGCTTGCATTTCAGCTGACAGCCGTGACCTCATGGGAGTGGCATTTCCTCTGTTCTGAGCTCTTCTGAAAGCATCTCCCATAGTTTTCTATGAAATACAGAATTTAAAGTTAGTAATAGTCAATGCTATTAAAAGCATTGCATGAAGATATATGCATATCTTCAGTAAAGGGTTGTTTTGACATCTTGAAAATAAGTTTGGTTTTTTTTTTTCCTATGATTCTGGTTTCTTGTGCATTGTCATTTCATTTCTATTCTGCAAAACCCTTTTCTGCGTGTAAGGTCTCAGATCAGTTTCTAGCATTTTTTTTCCCTTCCAGTGCTGAACCTCCTCTGAGCAGAAGCTAGCTTCAGTGTTGAATTTTGCAGTGGTTTTTCAAAGTATAAAAAAAAGCCCTGCTGGAATGCAGGCTGTGATCTCAAGTTTCCAGGAGTTAGGTTAAGTCTCTACATCTGTTCTGTTTTGGCACTCTGACAGTGAATTTCATCATAAACATATTGCCTGTTGACAGATTTTTGTAGATAAGGCAAAATTATCTTTAAAATGTGCCAACCTATGCACAAATCTGTTTCTGTTACCAGAATTACGATATGAAAAATCAGTGACATTTATTGCTCATTCTATGGCCATTACTTGTCGTAAGGAGTGGAGCTGTGTATGGCTGGGATGCAGCATCTGAATGTTACTTTTCAAAATTAGACATCACCATTACTATTTTAAATTATCAGTTACCTATTCCATAGTGTGTTGCTGTTATTTCATTTGACAAGAAATAGCTGTTATGATGTTATGATCATATAACTCTTAAAGTGTAGGCCTGAGAGAATGGATGTGGGAGATTTCTGGATCAAGTCCCCTGCTACTACAAACAATCTCAGCCTATCATTTCACATTTCAGCTTGTGAAATATTTGGGTCCGTGATCTTAAAACTGGAAGTTTTATTTTGATTTTGTCATTCCTTTATTCTTCTGTGGTGTTCAGAAATGGCAAAAGCTGAACGTGATCCTGACCAATACCTGAACATAATACTCTTTTTTTCTGGGAAGGGTAAAGTGCTCCCAGTCAATCTGTTTCAGTCTGCTGAAGTTAAACCCCTCTCTTCAGGATAATTTGGTTTAGGATTGTGTCCCAGTAATGTAGATCTCTATCCTGGATAACCCAATCATTAGCCACCTTTGGGTGAAAAGGAACTCCTCCTCCTTCTCCTGTCCCAGCTTGCTTTACCTCATTTCTCTTTGTAAAAGCATAATTAAAATATCCCCTCCATTCAGAAGTAATCTTAATTTTAAGATAATCTAATTATGTGTTTTATTCAGAGAAAAAGCTCCAAGAAGATTGCGTAGATAATGGGTTGTGGCATCAGGCTGCAAAGCAATGTCATACATATCGCTGTTGTCCTACTTACTCATTTCGTTGGCTGAAAGTTTTAATTATAGCTTTTTTTTTCTGACTAGTGACATGTTAAGTGCTCAAAATGTCAGGTCAAAGGTTGGGGGGCTAATGATTTAACTAAAAATAACTCCAAAGAGAAGGAACTCAAGGTGTTGTTACTTGTGTTTTCTGGGGATTTTTTCCATTGGTTTGCTTTGATTTTTTTGTTATTTTGTTTTTGTTTCAATGCAGCCTGTTTATAAACATTTCATTTGGCATAAGCAGAGGTTATATTTTAGATGGACCACTGCATATACCAAACCATTAAAAATAATTCTTATCACATTTCATGCACTATCCAAGGTATTTTGATTCTATTTAGTTATTTTCTTTTCAGTGCATCATTTTGTTTCTTTAAAGTTTAATTACATAAAAGAGCCCCCTGCTGAGGGGACACAGCTGCTTGGCAGGACTACCCCACCCTTCATCTTGAAAGACTTGGTATCTCGCTGCCTGTGGTAGGATGTCCATATGCCAAGTCTTCCCCAGGGTTGTGGCAGTAACATCTCATCTCCAACTGCTGTTGTGTTTGGGGTGTTGTGTTAGGCTGTGCTTTCTCCTTCTTCAAGTGTTGAGTGTGATCTTAGGCATTTGTTGTGTTTTCCATTCTCTCTGCCAAAAAGCAGAAAGAATAATAGGCTAGAGGATGGTCACTCCAGTGTGTTAAAGCAAAACAGTGGACTAATGTACTTCTGAAGACAAGAGCAGCTCTGTGCGTGGATGGAGCACTCGCAGGGCGATGCGAGAGGACTCTGCTGCAGATAATGAGCAAGCCCTTTGTTTCTTGTGATTGCTGTAGCTGCTGCAAACACAAATATTGCGAAAGAGATGGCAGCAATGTTTTCAGCTCACACAGAGGCAGCTGTATCTTGTCTAGGCGAATTTGAGAGGTGTCTGTGTATATGCACTTATACAGCAATATAATATAGTAATATAGTGGATCCCTTATTCCTGAGCATGTGAAGGAGTGCTAAGAAGTGCACAGCTTCATATCTTAGGACGCAGGGGAAGGAAACTCCAGACTAATTAGCAATGGTATTTTTAAGGAGAAATTATTTCAACCTCAGTTTTTCATTACCATCTATGGAGCTCCCTCCTCTGCAGCCCTCTGAAGAGTCTAGTGTTTCCTACCACTCCTGAGCTCCAAGGAGAGACTGGGGACTGAAAAACCAATGTGCACTTTCTGTGCTTTCACACATGTCCTTCAGGGTTGTGACAGTTGGAATGAGACATCTTTATTTTGATGTTCCTCTCTTGGCAACAGAGTTAATTTTTTGTTGATGGTTTCATCAGAAGTCTGTAGTACTGAGGTTGCTTTAGTTTGTCTTCTGAAAGTCTTCTGTACTTTGGGAACTAAGCTAAAACTAAGCATAATCATCAGAGGATACATTTCACAGGACTTGAGCTTCCCCAGTCTTCATATATTTTATTATATTTAATACATGAAACAGAGCCTGTGACCTACAAATGAAAAGGTTGTTACGTTGTTGCCCATCTCCTGTGTTAGGCAGCTCCTGAAATGGGTCCAGAAATTTCATGTTTTAGAATGGAATGTGTTTTTTGCCTATTTGAAAGAGCACAGGAGGAATAAAAGAGAGCATGATGCCAGTCATATGAAGAAATTGTTCTCTGTTTTTGACTCACTGCAGGAACTGTCTGTGTGAGAGGAAAATTGTTATCCATTGTCTCATTTAAGCCTAGATGTTATGCATTTAGTTGGACTTCTCCTATGTCCTTCCACTGCTCTTTTTAACCATGAGCATCTGTATAACTCAGGCCACCTCCTGATGTGCAGAGCTGTCCTTCGTACAAGTCTATCTACGACTGGTGGGCACTGGGAGGGGGAATGGGGAAGAAGCAGGAGTGTTTCTTCTTCCTTTCTCAGATGGAAATCTTCATCACTACTGCAAGCCACCGCAGGCACCACAGACCTCCCTCAGGAGTGTGCACAGCAGGCTTAATGGCCACTGTAACAAGAAGTCTCATCAGCTGGTGTTTTCATTTTCCTGTGGCCAATGCTGGCATCTCTGGCAGTTCAGTCTTTGTAACCAGGACTACACACAACCCGCTATCCAGCTGAATTGTTAGGCTTTCCCACAGCTTTGCCACTGAGGCTGACAGCTTGGTGTGTGTGAATGTGTGAACTGTGCTGTAGTCATTCGCACCTATGCATGTGTTAAATGGAAGTTGAGAACATAAAATTAGGTTGCTTTGATCTTCTTAACACTTTCCTATTAAATTTAAATAGCACTCAGCCATTCGAAGTAATGTCCTTTTACCAAGATGTGGAAAATTTGCTTCAACTGATACCTTCATTTGGTTAAACAAAGCCCGCTTTGGCTCCCCTGGAGATGCGTGACGTTACCAGAAGCTCCTTGAGCCTACTTCTTTGTGCAACATGAAGTAGATGCTGGAGTTGTGCTCTTATCTGGGCACTTGGTGATATTTTTGAAGAGTTGAGAGTAACAATGTGATCTGTAATTTAGCTTCATAATTTCATCAGTAGCTTTTTATTTAAATACCTCAGAAATAGAACCCCAGGTCTTCTCGAGGGCCTTTAGGCTACAGAAACCACAAATAGTTTTTCTATGCATGTCTCTTTGCTTCTCCTGCATAGCATTTGCTGAGGGCCGCAGCAGGCTTTTGGAGGCCGTGCAGACTGTGTATGTGCTGTCTGGATGTGTGTGTGCCTGAAATTTCATTCACAGTTGCTGTGCTGTAAATGCAGGCTGGTCTCGGGGTTCGGCTATACTTTCATGTTCCAGCCACAGCTGACTAAGATTTTATTCCTCCTTTCTTTACTTTCCAGTGTGTAAGATAGAGTTAAAGCATATGTAGTCTTTATTTTAAAAGATTCAGGCTATATAAATGCTAATTTCTATCCTTGTTATTTTGTAGTGTGTTTATTAGTCATACAGTTGGGGTTTATGACCACATCTCATCTTTGAGATGAGAGAAAATTTTTATTAGCTAATGGAGATTTTTTTTTTTTAAATGAGAAGAAATTGCTTCACAACAAAGGGATTGTCTTTGCTCCAGAGCAGCTATTTGTGTCCTGAAAAGCCCTGCTTGCATTTTTCAGATTCAGAACAATTCTGGGAAAAGCTGGTGATTAGATCTCGAGGATGGAAGGTTTCTGTTGCTGACTCTGCTGTTGATTTCTCTATTTGTAAGATCGCATTAATGATCTTTACTAATGAGCACTGATGATTTAGTGGAGCACTGTACCACAGACTGGATAGAAGTAGCTGCAGAAGCACGTAGTGCATAGTGGTAAGAGGTATCTCACTGTAGCCAGTTTCCCTAGAGCAGCTCTGCTGGCTGGCTGGACTGTGGCGGCAGCGTCCGTCCCAACTGGGTGCCGGCAGTCCCGTCAGCCTTCGGGCAGCTTTGCCACTAACAGCCTTGGTCCTGCCACTTGTGTTTATGTTGTTCCTCTGTTGCTGACATTTATGGTGGAAGGCTTGTTGCCAAGTTCAGCACACAAAAAATAAGCATCCTTGAAAGAACAGCTGGTAATTAACATGTCTTTGTGTTTCAGAGATGAGCGAAATCAGTCAATCATTGTCAGTGGGGAATCTGGAGCCGGAAAGACCGTATCTGCTAAGTATGCCATGAGGTACTTTGCCACGGTCAGTGGATCTGCCAGTGAAGCCAATGTTGAGGAGAAAGTCTTGGCCTCCAACCCCATCATGGAGGTAAGAGAGCTATGGCAGTAACCCGCACCATCCAGTTGCAGTTCTCTTTCTGGGGCTAACATAAGCATTCAATAGAGAGAGCAATCCATACTTCTTTTAAGGATAAAAGACCCTAGAATAAAAATATTTTAATCCATTTATCAGGAAGTGCTTTAGGCATGATTTTGTGTAGTATTTATGAAAGACTGAGAGAACAAGAGAGGTAATGTTTCAGGATTGTTAATATATTTCACATAACAAAGTAATTTTTATATGAATACTGCTTTAAAGCTATTCAGCTTTGTAACACTGGTAGTTCCCAAACAGCTGGCCAAATGCAAGTTGCAGAAGACTGTTTTTGTGTATAAAATTCCAAAGAGAATTAAAACTTCTGGTCTTACTCCCTGAACATGTACATGACACAGTGGGGGCAGGTAGATTATACTTTGAAGTGAAGAGAATTGTTAAGTAAAGCAAATGTTCAATCTTAGGAAATGTGATTAGGGAAGATATACTGAGAAAGCAAAGTTACATGAGCTGCACACAGTATCTTCTAGAGGTGAAAAACACGACGGAAGATGTAATTTCGCTGTAATTAGCTCAGGCTAATGTTTCAG
Organism: Eurystomus gularis; assembly: GCA_013400335.1. Taxonomy (NCBI): domain Eukaryota; kingdom Metazoa; phylum Chordata; class Aves; order Coraciiformes; family Coraciidae; genus Eurystomus; species Eurystomus gularis. The sequence goes on along the minus strand of VZZY01014342.1, from coordinate 92,229 downwards.
TTCTGGAAATTTGTGTAACTAACAGTAGTCAACTTCCAAAGCCATTGGCTTGGGAGGGTAGGTGCTGGCAATAGACTGAAATAATATGTGCAGTTCCCTCCTGCTTCAAGATCTCTGTTCTCTGGGAAGCTCAAGAGATACTGTAATCCTGATGTTGTGGCCAATGGCAAACATTTCTTAGGCTCATCTGAATTTTTTTTTGTGTCTTTGCCTAAATGCATAGATTCAAGTTGTAGCTGGAGTTAAGGAACTACGTTAAGAAATTATTTTTCAGAGAGAAACAGTCTTTGGGGAATTCCATGAGAGAAGTAGCACTGTCCACAGGCATGCACACGCACATGCCTATGGAAAACCGAAGAAAATGCTTTGACAGATGTTTAGTATCTCTAAGCAATAGTGTGAAGTATTAGTGGATAGACATGTGTAAATGGAGCATGTGCAGTGAAATGCGAAATCCAAAATGCTGCCATTGTTTTCTTTCTCAGGTGTTTTAAAAAATGAACTATGTTTTATTCTTTCTTTCCTCCTGGCACAAGGAGCTCATAATAACTCAAACTATAGCTGCCCTATTCCCAGTTGTTCTGTCACAAGGTAATTGTGCCTGGTTTGTGGTGCTGTGTGGTGTTTTGAAACTTTTGTGGGATAAAACAAGCTGTGCTGTGATGGGCAGTGGGATCTGCTGTTGAGGGATCCAAATGTCCAGCTATGGGAGGAAACCAGGAGAGCTGAGCCTTGCCCTTGAGCTGCACCTGCCCCAGGGGGAGCAGCTACCCATGGGGCACAATGGCAGTTTGGCAGGTGTGAGCTCGTTCCAGAGAACTCCTTTCACTGCTCCAAAGTTTGCAGCAAGTGTCGCACCTTCCTTGGCCACGTTGAGATTCGGTGCGTGGCTACCAGGACCAGGGTGCTGAATTCCCCTTCTGACTTTCCCAGCATCCCATGGAGGTGGTACCTGGGGCCAGGTACATCCTCACTGCCTATCTGCTAAGTGACAGCTATGGTAGGAGGCTCTGCAGGATGGGTCTGCAGTTTGCTGTGTGCTTGCTGGGTGAGATACAAACTGACTACAGGTTTCCCTGCTCTGCTACTTCTTTTTGGTCTCAAAGCCTAAACCAAACCTTCTCTCTCACTCCCTGGACTCCACCTCCCCCTCAATGGCCATCAGCTCACCACTAATTGTCTGATTTAATTTCCAAAGCAAGGAAATTTGAATTGAGCACTAAAAATGAACTTTCCATCCATACCTTTTTTACTCGCTAAAAAAAAATAGTGGTGCTTTATTTTTATTTCCTAGGAATAACAACAATTTCATGAACCTGGATATATCTAAAATTCCAATTACTTTAAACATGGTTGTAATTGGATGAAAGTTATCCTTTTAACTTCAGACCCTTGAACTTTAAATAAGCTTTAGAGTGACTATTGTGAAATCTGGTATTGTGAGACAGCCTCTGGGATAGCAAAATTCATGTTTCAAACCCTTCAGTTGATAAATCAACAGAAACACAAATTAACCCATGTAGATTAGGAAGAAAATGAGTAATTCATTTTAGAAAGAGGAAACCCCTCATTTGCTAACTTGATTGTAAAAGCTTAGGAGCAGGTAATTTTATTTTTTAATTTCTACTTGGACAATCTAAACATCAGCATTTTATGAGCTACCATCGTTAATGTCAGAATTTCGCATCATCTTTGCCTACTAAATACTCTGTAATATCAAATGACCACTATGCTTTCCTAGCAACTATTTGAATAATTGGTTTTGTAGTCAATAACTATGTAGTTTTCCTGTTGCACATGTAGTCTTAAAACACATCTTTATATGCCTCTCATTTTTTGTTACCCTGCATAGCTTTGTGAATTGTACAGCTCAGTATGTGCTCTGGTAAGCAATCTTATAATACCAAAGACTTTCTTGACTGTTTTTATAAGTAATATCTTTCAAAGTAATAATTGGTTTCTGAAAATATTCCAATACTAAATTGCTACCACCAACAACCCTTAGGTTTACAGATCTGGAATACCGATACTCAGCATTGCTGTTTGCTCTCGCTTGTTTTTCCCAAGTGTTATGTCAGTACAGAGTTCCTATGGATGGCTACGTGAACTAGGAAACGAGGGCAGAGATACAGCTCTGTGTTCCTTCAGTTACGGTGCGCTTCAGCGTTAGATACACACAGTGGCATATGATAAAAGGCAGCGCGCTGTATCTGTAGTACTCCAAATGCCATTCCTTTGGATACTGAGATATCTGTAGGATTTTTTTGGAAGGTGAATTGCTATATGATGTCTGAAGCATGATCTAATTGAGAAGAGAAAATGCTTTTCTTTGAAGTTCAGCATGTTGTGAGTTGCATGCCTTGAATTCTGATCTATCCAGCTGGTACCTGTTGCGGGGTGAATCCTAGTGCTGATGAGGTAAGGCAAAGGTGCACTAGGACCGTTCAGGAACCACGGTCATCATTTGCCCTGGGCATCCCAAGACCATGTACTATAGAGGAAATACATTAAATACTGTTTATTGTGTATGAAGCTGTACTGAATTAATCTAGAAAAGTTAGGCACGTAGGGCAGCACTGAAGACTGTCTCTGAGTCAGGAGCTAAGCTGCTATGGAAGGGATTCAGTTTCAGCCAAATGACACGAGTCTGTACGTCTTAATTTTAAGATTATATTTAGGCACACTGTAAATATTTTATAATGATATGTTTGTAGAAGTACTTTGGAAATGTGGTTGATTATAGAGTAATAATAATAATGATCTGTTAGCCAGACAGAATATAGGGACTGTTTGCTGGACTATGAGATTATAATAGGTAGACTTACAGAGATTGCAAGTACTCTCTCTCTCTCTCTCTCTATATATATATATCTGTACACATACATATATGAATATATACAGTGTGAATTGCTATAGTTTTATTAAGTCATTAGAAGAAATTGGGTGTATGTGAGTATTCTGTTAGACTCTTTAATTCCTTTTAAAAGATTTCAGAGAGCAACAGAGGATTTTTAGCTAGAAAATTAGACTATGTTGAAGTGAAATCATTGCTAGAAGGATCAGCTCCTGATCTTGCATTAATGAAATAACCACATTTTGATCTAACTTGCTGACCAGGCAGAGATAGTTCTTTATTAAATGCTCGGTTATTCTGAAACCAGGACAAAATTAATGTTGTTATGTGTTTATGAGCCATGTAGATTATTAAATAGATTTGATAATTTCTAAAAGCTTTTTAACATTTACAATATTCCTTTTTTGCAGTCTATTGGGAATGCAAAAACTACGAGGAATGACAACAGCAGTCGCTTTGGGAAATATATTGAAATTGGTTTTGATAAGAGGTATCGAATCATTGGTGCTAACATGAGAACTTACCTCTTGGAAAAATCAAGAGTGGTGTTTCAGGTAATACTGATGCAGTATTCTTATTGTGAATTTGTGTGATTATGCTTAAAAAAAAAAAGAGCTGTTGCTTGCTGACATTAGTTATTTCTGCTAAGAGGTGGCTGTAATACTGTACTTGTAATATAGCACATATGGGGAGGGAGGAGAAAAGGAAAACCAAGTCAGCCCTTCATTATATGAATTATTTGTAGTTGTAACGTGTATTAAAAAGGCTGTGTACTTAAACATGAAACACTTACAGTACACTACTGCATACGAGTTTGTTCTTACCATAGTATTATAGAATAGGGCTTCAAAACCTAGCAGAAAGCACTCATGCTCAAGAGCTCTGTGTTGTGGTTTGTAAAGCTACCGTCTTAGCTCGTTTTCAATCTCTTGTTAAAAACCTCTGCTATCACCATAATTATGAATGAGTCTTAATTACCATTATTTAGGCAAATGAGAGTATGTAATTTCACCTGTCTCGAACTCTTTCTGTTTTGATATTTCATACTTGAACCAATCCGCAACATTTTTGTCTCCCACACTTCCTCTCCATCTTTGCCTATATTACAGTCTAGAGCTCAGTAAAAATGAACATATCCATGAGTGGCTGCCTAAAGGTATAAAACAATTGCAGCTTGCATTACGTAGAGGTGTTACGTGAAGTACTGGTGTATATTTAAAAAACGAGGGACTTCTTGCACACGGTTTAGCTGGAAGAGTATTGTTCTTCCTTTTTCTTTTTTTTTTTTTTTGGTGTTTTGGAGATACAAAATTTAGAGCGCCTAAGTTCAGAATTATGGTGTTGGTCATGATTCATGACCTGAGCTGTGTTTGTCCTTCATTTTAAAATTCCAGCTTCGCCTTGGCAAGAAAGATACTCCCTTCACCAGCTTACTATAAATGCTGAAGCAAATGGTATTAGTTATTTTTGGAAAGTGAAAAGCTTTTAAGTATGATCATTTCACCCACCCACAGAATCCTGATCTATATTTAATAGTAATCCACAGTTCCAAAAAGTGAAATCATACATTTTTAAAAATGAAAATGGCTGCGTGCTTCTTGCTGTTGAAAATGGATCAAGTTAATCAAGAAGGAAATGATAGATACTGATTGCTCTTTCCTTTTTCATGCAGCTTCTAGGCTCTTAACATTCTCTTTCTTAGAGAAAGCATTAAACATAGTAATTCTTGTCTACTCATGGATGTTTCTGGCACTTAAGCTGTGAAAAATAATCAATTCCTCTTGTTTTAAAGGCAGAAGAGGAGAGAAATTACCACATCTTTTACCAACTTTGTGCCTCTGCAGCATTACCTGAGTTTAAAACGCTGCGATTAGGTATGAAATTCCCATTCATTGTGTTGTGCAATTGTATGTACGAAACAGCATCCCTGAGCTTTTTAAGCCACAGAACCAAAGAAGAATTGCTGGATTTTAAATTCTAACCTTTTAATCCTTCAAATACTAAAATATATTGAAAAAAACCTAAAATGTCAGACCTTGGATTTTGTGTTTTTTAAATAAAACAGAAGTAACAGATTTTTTTTTCAGCATACTTTAATACATCGGAGTTGTAACCACTGTAACTTACTGTGTCCTGGATTCCAGAGCAGCTTTCTAGTGGCAAGGGTGAAATTCTCTCGGTCCTTTAAAACCTTTTCTCCATGGCTCCAGCTACTGGAGAATTTTACCATTTCTGGTATAAGCATCTGAAAAGCTTATTTTGCATCTACATACTTTCACTTGGGCTGTTACCAATAATTTCTTTACAATCTCTGTTAACCTGGTGATGACAAAAGTGATAAATGGAATTTTTAATTTTTTCAAATGAAAATGTTGATAAAGGAAAGGTTTCTCATTTAACAGGAGTTAGTACTTTGTAAAAGAAGGTCATGATGATGACCTTGGGACAGGCCATCACCTGTATTTTTAAAAGTTAGCTTTATGGTGGGAAAACTGCACAGCCTGTCAGTGCTGAATTCTGCAATATTGTTCTGGTTTTAAAGTGTTTCTCTGCTCTTCTGCACCATCCTGGCACATTTAGGATTCACATCTGCTGACACAAGAAAGAAAGGAACTGATGTAATCATAACTAAAGAAGCCATTCTGCAGATTCCTCTTTCAGTGTTCTTGAAACCTTAGCAGATCAGAAGAAGAGCAGTCTGTTACTGCAGCTGGAACTGTGGCCACTGAAACCGTAGGAATTTACACAGTACCCAGGAGAGCTACTGCTCTCCTGCGAAGCCCAGTGCTGTCCCCAGAGTGGTGTGAAGCTATCAGTTCTCCAATCACAACTTCTCAGACAGAATGGATCACAGATACTCAAAAGACTAAACCAGACCATAACTTAGAAATGAGAAGCAAATGGGCAAAATAGAATTTTTTGTAAATACCCTGACACAATAATAGCATAATAATATCTGCCACGTAATTCCAGAGTGCTGCTGCTGTCAACTCTGCACCTACCACTTGGGTGCTTGGCTCAGACTCAGAGAATATTTCTTCCAAAGTGATTATTCTCAGGTATGGAAGCCTGAACCAAGGTTAGGTAGAGAATATGCTTGAGGGCCTATTGTAGGAACCAGGTAGCTTAAGGGTACCTCTGTTGAGTCTGGAAAATACTCTTCTCCAGAATAAGTGGGTCCTATGAAGCCAGAAGGCAAAAATAAACAGACATATTTCAAATCAAGGATTCTGCTAAGAGCAACGTAATCATTACATAGCTTTACAGATGTGCTGTGAATTTCTGCATTAGTGTGTGTAAAAGATTTGGTTTTTCTCCTACAGGGAATGCAAATTACTTTCACTATACGAAGCAAGGTGGAAGCCCTGTGATTGATGGTGTTGATGATGCTAAGGAAATGGCAAATACCAGGCAGGCCTGCACTTTGCTAGGTAATTTGTAAAACACAGTCATATTCCAAATCTGATATAGTAGCAAGTGTTTCCTACATTGTTTGTGCGTATTTCCTTTATACTCTGTTGTGTTTAAAAACAGGAGTTTGATAAATATTGGGACTGAGATAATTTTATTGCATTAAGAAGATATTTAAATTGCAGTGGAATCACCTATCTATTACAGGAGGAGCATGTGTGGTATGAACATAAATAGTGGATTCCTTTGGTGTAGCACATACAGCGTTGGAGGTCACCAACAAAGCACTTTGAAACAGCAAATTAAGTAGTTCATTTTAATGTGGTTTTTTGCTTGTTTGTTTGTTTGTTTTTTTTATCTGATTAGAAAATGTTTTTAATAGAAGCAGACCCAAGCAGCACAGTCAAATGCCCGTCTCTGAAAAAAACACAGCAGTCTTCTTAATAAAATTTTTCGTCAACTGCAGCTCGTGGTTCTTCATTTCTTTCTCCAATCAAAACATTTTATTCATTGTTTTTCAGGGATTAGTGATTCCTACCAGATGGGAATTTTTCGAATCCTTGCTGGCATCCTTCACTTGGGCAACGTGGAGTTTGCATCTCGGGATTCTGACAGCTGCACTATTCCTGTGAGTAGTAGATGGGCTGAAGTAGATGGGCTGCTTTTTTGCAGGGACTTCTTCTGAAAAAGAGTAACAATACAAAAACACAAGCAATGTGTTTATTTCTAATTTGTTAGCATTTTCACAGTTCTTTTTGCAGATGGATTCAACTCTTCTCAGTTTAAAGGCTTTAGACAGTACTCTCTGTATTGTAACAGTGGCTGCCTTCATTTCCTTTCAAAACTGTAATTGATCTGCCCTGATCTACCAGACAGGCTAACTTGGAAGAGCAGGTGTCTAGATCTTTATATTCGTACATGATTAGATTCCCTGCCCACACTAAGTGATTTTCAGGATTTTTTTTTTTAATGTTAGATGCCAAAATGCCTAAATAATTGCAAAGCAAATGCTTCACTAAGTCCTCTGGGATCTCTAGACACGAGCATAGGATATACAGATATGATTTGTGTGACTTATCTACTTATCACGGTTTTATCAGTCCTTTTTTACCTTTCTGGAGGTCAGCAATGAGGACTGCGTAGTGTGACCTAAAAAAACCTCTACTCATTCAGTGAGGACCAAGGCTTATTGCTGAAGTCCATATTCCGGAGATGAGAAACAAAAAAGATCTGGCTTGTCACTCTTCGTTTGGATTCACAAGTGACTGGCTTCTCCTTTTGCCTTTCCTTGAATGTCTACTGCTGTCTAAAGCCTTCATCTCTCTCTCTTCAAGTAGTAGCAACAGTTGCAGAGGTTTATTTTTCTCATTTAACTGTCAGTCACTTTCTCAATCTGCAATAGCAGTTTCCGGAGCTGAAACAACAGATCCTTTGTCAGGCCACAGATGATCAATGTGCCTGGTCTGACACCACCTATCCATGGGATCTAATGGGTGGGTGCTGTGAAACCACAGCAATAATCCGGCTCTTTGGTGTGTCTTTAAAAGGTTTTCACTACAAAGACAGCATCATTTAATGATCACAGGTAAAAAGCTGATGAGCCCCAGGACATGATGAGCTAGTCTGTGTTGTAATGGGTATCTCCAATGCAGGAAGCCTTCTGAATGAGCTAGTACAAAGCAGCAAGTTCCTGTGCAATCTTATCCTGACCTGATATACGTCTAGCAGGTGGCAGTGAATGTCTGCTTCATGGGATCCGCTACCTGAGCGCTGTTCTCTGACAATAGCCGTGTCATTGCAGAGCTCTGTCGCTGTGCACACTGGTCTGTCTGGGAAGCACTGCTGTGGTGGTGCAGTGGTGGTGCTTCAGGGAGCTCAGCGAAGGGCACTGCGTCAAATGCATCAGTTTGTCAGCTTGAGTAACCCTAATGTGACACCCATTTGTGCAGTGTTCATTATTATTACTACTTTATTATTGTCTTCTGTGCCAGTTAACGTGGTATGGCTAAACTGAAAGAAGACATGCTCACTTAAGTGGATTTTGGAAGTGTAATAGCACTGCCATGGGACCTGTATGCTGTAAGGACTGGAAGAGCCCCAGAGAAGTCAGGAGTGTGTGGAAATGGAAAGATGTACCTTGTACAGCTGATGTACCCTGAAGTTACTGGGTGTATAGTAACAGTCCCCTGTAATCTGTCATTGTCAAGACACTGCTTGCCAGCGTGCTGTTGAGCCGCCAGATGCAAAGTGGAACACTTGGGGTAGTGTTAGGGAAGTTCCTCGGGAGGAAAGACCTCTCTGTCCCCTTTGATTTCTTTGCCTGTTAGTCCTGAGGTGCAGTAGCTTAACTCATTGAGTGGTAAATGCACTGCATGGATTTTTATGCAGAAATCTTAAATACCCATCTCAGTGTACAAGCCTTGCTAGTTGATTTTACCTGGTTAAACAAAGGTCAGGTTTTTTACTTGTACAGTCCAATTCGAGAGTTAGAGAACATCACATGTGTGCTCCAATTTCTTAATGTTTGTCTTCAGAATTCAATGAGAAAATACGGTGTTAAATACTGATACCAGAGTGCTAAAGCCCTTCAGCACTTCTGCCTTTTCATTCCTGGCCAGGGCCATGATGCCCCATTGCCCGTCACTCCCTGCTGTGGGTGTGTATGAGCAAACAAGAGCACTGCTCAGGAGCTGTAGTCCATTCTGTCCCCAGCACACAGCTGGGGTCCTGTCCTCTGCATCTCTCTAGCTTCTTCACTCAAAACTGAGACATTTATAAGAGTTCAAAATACCAAGTCCATCCCTGCAAATCTAGGTGATTAATTTTTGCAAAGCTTGCAGGTTCTCTGTGCAGGGCTTTTTGGTGAACACAAGTAGGGTAAAATGCCTGTCAGGAAACTGTGATTCACTAATTTACTTCAGCAATGTGAATGTGGTAAGTGGGTAGGGAACTTGTTACATTTTGGAGGAGAAAGAGCTGAGGAAGCTGCTGTTATTTCTTATTACTGGATGACTGCAGGCAGGCAGTTCTTGTGATTACATGTGTACTATTAGTAATATTGTTTCAAGACTTAATTAGGTTGTTTTTACTAGCCCAAGCATGAACCCCTCACCATCTTCTGCGACCTCATGGGTGTGGAGTATGAAGAGATGGCCCACTGGCTTTGCCATAGGAAGCTCGCAACTGCCACCGAAACCTACATCAAGCCGATTTCTAAACTCCATGCCATCAATGCCAGAGATGCACTTGCCAAACATATCTATGCTAACCTCTTTAACTGGATTGTAGATCATGTGAACAAAGCCCTTCATGCTACTGTAAAACAGCATTCTTTCATTGGAGTGTTGGACATTTATGGGTGAGTCTTTTTGTCAGAGATATGACACCTCTTATGTAATTATCTTACTGTAATTATCTTACGTCTGTCTTTATCATGTAGCAGTGTGTGGATTACACAAAAAAACCCAAACCCTTAGCAGCTGCTTTTTCTAGCTGAAGGAAGTAGGTGTTTAGTTTTGACACGCTATCTAAGATCTTTGTCTTGACTTTCAGGTTTGACATTTATAGTGGGATTTGAGATTTTTGCTGTTGGTAGTTCCCTTATGTATTCCACTGGGCAAAGTTAACAAGGGAATTGGCATCTCATGGTTTCTCCAGGGTGGCAATTCTAGAGAGGACAAAGATAACTAACCTGCTCTCCAGAAACACTAGTCCCTTCCCTGTGTTCCTTATCCCTACCTAAAGGGGGAGCATCACTGAATTGCCCATGTACTGCAATTTGTCATTTCCCTGCGTGCTTCATTGCTTGAATGTGGTTATGCCTGGAATAATGCAATGAATTTGACTGGAGGAGGGGAAATTTAAATTTTTGCTTTAAAATCTGCTTATTTTAGATTTGAGACATTCGAAATCAACAGCTTTGAACAGTTCTGTATCAACTATGCCAACGAAAAACTGCAGCAGCAGTTCAATATGGTAAGTAGGAAATGACTGGCATTTCCTCGTCCCTTTCCCCTCACCCAAGTCCATTCTGCTAATTGGGCCCCCAATGGTTACGATGAATTCCTTCAGTCTATTAACCAGCTGTCCTGGCCATGGGCTTTGGGGGATGGGGAAAGATTGACTTATCTCCTAGAAATAGATTTTATGACTAACTGCTGCTCTGGGACTATTTGAAATTCCGATCACAGTAACAATTATAAGACAGAAGCAGTGCTTGGCAATTAAGACCCCAAGATTGCCTGTCAGTGAGGGCACCGTGTGGCTGAAGTTGGAGTTAGCTGTGTCTCTGTAACCTCCAACCAGAGCCTGTGCACGGGCAGCAGAAAGCAGGGTTTCGCTGCTGGGAATCTGCCACCCGCGCTTCCTCTCCCAGCATCATTTTTTGAGGATTTTTAGCCGCATTCCAAAGCTGATGACTGACGTATGGCAAGAGGTGCCTCTTCCCCCTTCTCCAGAGAGATCACGATTTTCTCTCTCTCCTCAGCCTTAGTGACGTTTGTAATTACATATCCTACCTGCATAGTGATGAGGCAAGTTATTTATGCCAGGTCTGTTGCTAGGCTGTGTTGCAGTACAGGAATAGCTTTGAACTCCGTTCATGAGTGTACCTCCATGGCAGTGTGTGCTCGCAGGACCAGATCCCCCTGCACCGTTGTTCATCCCAGCAGCAGGGATGCGTGCTGTGGAGTAAGCCACGTGCTGGAGCAGAGCCTGGGCTTTCCAGCCCTGGCATGCCCTTTCTGTGCTGGTAGTGCCACAGCTGCCTTCAGCTCCATAAACGGGCTGTCACTGCTGGAGCTGCCACTTGCATCTCCACAGCCTGCCCGGCCTCCCCTGCCACCCTTCCACTGCCTGGCCACCCACAGCCCATAAGGAAAATTCGGTCTGAAGACGTTTTTCACCACATAATTGCTAATTCCTTTGCAATGGAGAAATGGTTTTATGTTTTCTTTCAGGACTTAGGCTGGATATGACTCGCCCGTGAAACGCTACCATTGGCTTTCCTGTCAGGCATTAAGTCGGCGTGTAACGCGGCGGTTAAGCGGCGGGGTGGGAATGGCTCCCGCGGGCACCATTAAGGAGCACTGCTCTGGAAAGGGTGGTGTTAGGCTAATGAAATAAAAGGGATAAACTGCTTTGTCAGGGTCGTTTTCTACTGTCTGGCAGGGGGGTGCCAGAGGTATTCATGGGTTTGTGCGCTGAGCTCAGGGGGCAGCTGAGGCAGGCTCCACAAATGCAGGTATTTGTGGTGGCCCCCCACAGCACTGCTCTTTGCTGCTTGGGAGTTCAGTTCTGCCTGCCAGAGCAGTTAGTATCCATTAAAATTTGAATGGGAGATAAAATGTCATTTAAAATAACTGGAGTCAGCAGTCTTTTTGTTTTTAAAAAGAGTGCTTGTGCTATTAAGACCACAGCTTGCCTGTTTAATATAGTTTTTTTTCCTGAAGTTTTAATTAATCTCCTATGCACATTTCATTAAAGCTGTGCAGGTTTTTGGTGATAATGGTTTTGAATAAATATGCAACTACATTGTTAGTGATCTCTGTACCAGATAAATCTTCCACAAAATTTTGCTTGAAGGATTTCTTGTGCTAATATTCCTAGAGTCATTCTTGCAGGTTTTTGCTGAAGAGTGCATTTTAATGCAATGCGTCATCTTAGAAAAAAAATCAGCAGCCATTTAAGAGAAACTAGAGCTCTGTTTTTTTACAAGGAAGTGCAGAAGTATTTATAGTGAAATTTTACTTGAAATAGAGAAGTATTCATAACTTCAAAATCATAAATGCATAGCATGTCCCACTTTATAAGTTGCTGTTCCTGCATTTGAAGCTTTCTCTGAGTTTTGTGAGGTTTTTTTGTAAGAGAAAGGAGCTTATAGTAATTGTGGGACAATATAGTAAAAAGATAGGAAAAAACAGACTTTATTTGCTATGGAGGAGCCCTTTAATTTAGTCTGTTGGTTTTAGGCCAGGAAAAAAGGTTAATTTATTTTTCATACACTTACTTCTTAACGGGTTTATTCAGTTGAACTCACGTGTCACTTGACAGCCTGGATTAATGTGCCAAGATGAATTCAAGTGAGAGTTTGATGTACTTATTCTGCATTTTGTTTCACTGAAAATTTGTTTTCTTTTGCCCTGTAGCATGTCTTTAAGCTGGAGCAAGAAGAATATATGAAGGAACAAATACCCTGGACCTTGATTGATTTCTATGACAATCAGCCTTGCATCAACCTTATAGAGGCCAAAATGGGAATTCTGGATCTGTTGGATGAGGAGTGCAAGGTGTGTGTTCAACGGCTTTCACAAAGAAAGAGGTCATCAGCTGTCCTGCTTATGGGGCCTCACAGGGAAAAGTCATCTGCGTACAGTCATCATTTTGACACTCTGCTGTTGAAACGATTTGGAGAACATACGAACAGAATTGGCAATTTCAGGAGGATAAAAAATTGTTTTAGTCATGGTTTTTTCCCTTTCTCTACGTCATGTGTCTGTATCTGGTTTTGGGTCTCTAACCGGCCTTTGTTTTAACTGTGGGAACTTTCCCAAGTGAAGCAAGTGCAGTCTTTAGTCCTGTCAGATTTCTCCAAATCACCCCTCGCTTGGCATCTCACCTTTTGTCTTTTGTCTTAGTTTAATTTATGCCAAGGCATGTACAGGGTATGGTATGTGGTGTCTACTTCAGTGGGAACCCAGCTTGGGCTTCTTGTATATCACATAGTATCACAAGCAGTCTCTAATGGTGGTGGATGATTTCTGACCTGCTAAGATGCTGCTCTGTCAGATAATGTACCTCTTGCATCCCTGCCTTCAGGTGTGTGACACTGGAAGCATTATTAGTGTCATATGTGTCCCACAGCAGCTACACCTGCTGCTGGGCTGCACTGAGTGCAGAGTGTTAGAAAGGCAAGGGCATAGCTGGTTACAGGCATCTTTCCTTATGGCAGTGCTGGAAACCTGAGGAGCTGGAGTTTGAAAGCAAACCACCAAGTGCTGTCCCCCATCTTCTTGGTTTCTTTTGCTACTTAAAAGTTTCAAGACATTTTAAATGACTGTGTATTCTCTTCCATAGATGCCTAAAGGCTCAGATGACACTTGGGCCCAAAAACTGTACAATACTCATTTGAATAAGTGTGCCCTCTTTGAAAAACCACGTTTGTCAAATAAGGCTTTTATCATCAAGCACTTTGCTGATAAGGTAAGGACTTCCCCTCCAGTACCTCTTTCTGTGGCTGGTGTTGCTGAGTGTGTGCGCGGGAGGGGACCCTGGGGTGGGCAGCTGTTGCAGGCAGTGACCGGGCAGTGTCTTCCCTGGCTCTGCTCGGCTTCTTGCAAAACTTGTGCCTGCCCGTACACCCGACCAGGAGAGGACAGCTGACCTGGTAGATGTGCACAGTCAGGAACACAAACAAGAGCCCCTGATTCCTGCCATAGGCTGTAACCACTAACCATCCTTTTCAAAACAGGACAGCTTAATGTGTTTGCAATTCACAGCATCATTGTATCCAGTTATACTATAGACATACCATATAATGGACTATATGATACTATTTACAAAATAGAAAATTGTATACCTCACTGTAATTGTAGCCAAAGAGCAACAACAAAATGATGTTGGTTTTACTGCCCTCTTAATGTGCAAACGAACAGGAAGGAGGGAAGCTGGACTGCAGGTATCTCAGCAGGGTGCATGTGTTGTTCAGCTCCCACAATGCATCATCAAACTGAGCAAATAAATTTAAATCCTCTTTAGGATAATTGTCCTGTTAAACAAAGAAGCTGCCTCAGAATATTGTAATCTTTGTCAGAAAAAAGTTTGAAGAAGCTCTGGGTTTCTTGTCAGTAGGTCTGTACATGCTGACATGGAGGGTTGGAGGCCTTTATTTGCCTCCACTTAATTTCTTTTAGCTTCTTGAATTTATGCGCAGAAGTGGGGTCCTGTTCTTTCTGCTTCTAATGTTACCTAAATGAAAGCAGCAAGAACATCTCTGTAACTGTTTAGATTCATAAGTTTTGTTTTATTTGGTGGATGAGAGAACAAGAGGGATTTAATTAATATCTCACATACTGTTCATTAGGCTAAACTTTGGTATTTGGAAACAAGGTTTTCCTATGCCTAGCCTGAGTAGTGAGGGCCAAGGAAAGCTAAAAGCACCTCCAAACAGGCATTGGCAAAGCTCTAAGGTCTGACGTGCTGTCTATGCTAAGCATTTTGTGTTTTCCCCTTGCTTATGAGAACGCATACAGACATCCTGAAGGAAAAAATAGAGCTGTAGCTGGCAGGTTAGTAACCTCAGTGCCTTGACGTTGTCTTCTCTGGGAGAAGGCAGAGATTCTGCTGCCCTCTTGTGGCACTGTCTCCTACAGTAAGAACATTGATGGTACCCGAGGTAATTCCTGAGTGGGCTTTCAGCTGTGGAGAGACCTTGGGGAGATCCTCTGCTTTCTTCCCCCACAGAAATTTTTTGAAGTGTTTTGCAGCTCAGGGTATAGTGTCATTGTATTAGCACTGATTAATGGCTGTACTGAAAGAGGGGCTGCTGATGGCTATCAATCTGTCTGCACTGAAAGGATGAAATTGTTATAAGGGTTGCTCTTGTGTTTTATAATCGCACTTCTGCTGATACAAGACTGAAGAGTTAGCATGAGACACTTTGTGAGTTAGTGTCCTTACAATAATTAGTATCAAATTTTAAGGCATAGACTTCTGACGATGGTTTTTTGGGTTTTGTTCAGCCTTGAATTAGGACAGTGAAATAAATGCTTGGTTTTTATCTGATGCTCTGGCTGTTCTTTGGTTTTGCTGCCATCTTAATGTGGAAACAGGAAGGAGGGAAACTGGGTGATGGGTATCTCAGCGGAGTGCTGAGGTAGAGCACTCCATGGCCCTGTGATGGAGGATTGTTACGTATTGTCACAACATTCAGACTTTTTATTACTTCTGGTAAAAATACGCTTTCTGAGTACAAATGAGGCACCTGCATAATAAGCTGTAGGCAGATATATTTACTGCCTCTCAGCTAATGAGATGAGGTACTTTATTCTCAGTTGCATCTGAATTTCCCACAATTTTGCTACATGGATAACTTCAGTGAAGGAGATGCTCAACACACATTTTGATTCTTCACCTTTATTGTCACCATTCAATCATGCTGTATTGCCACAAACATCTTTCAGCAGTGAAATATATCTCGTATAATGCAATGACAGTTCTAATCTCTATACATTTTAAGGTTTTATGTTTTACTGGAAAGCACTGTCTTTGAGGAGAATCTGTATTTAGCAAAGATACACTTGGAAGCTGATAATTTCAATATCCACAAGAATTATCTGTTTTAAATGTGAATGTTACAGCCAGTGAATTATATGCAAAAGATTCTTATTAAAACCTTTTCATATTTACTTTTTTGTAAAATTATGATTTTCAGGTGGAATATCAATGTGAAGGCTTTTTGGAAAAGAATAAAGACACAGTTTATGAAGAACAAATTAAGGTCCTAAAATCAAGTAAGGTTAGTATAAAGATTTTTTTCTTCCTCTTTTGCAGTTATGAACCCTTGAGTTAAAGGTAATATGAAAAAGGTAATATAAAATTTAACAGCCTGTTTTTGCAGACAGTGTCTGCTTCTAGAAGTGATGGGGCTTGGTGTTTGTAGTTACTACCTAGGATTGATGTGCAGAAAGGCTCTTGTTTATACTTGCTCCTATAGAAACCAATGTCACTGCTTAATCTAGTATACCACATTGGAGTGCTGTAAGTGAAAAAGTTGTAAATAAAAAGGTCACACTTGCAAGGAGGAGTGGACAGAACAAGTAACCCAAAACTGATCAAGAAGGCATTCCATTCCATATACGTCATACTCAGTATAAAGCTGAGGGATCACAAGCCCTCTTCTTCTATGGCTGGTGTCCAAGGAGGGCTCTGTCTATTCTTCTGCCTTCAATCCCAATCCCCAGGTTCCTCAGTCCACTTCCTGAATCGTGTTACTATCTGCCGCTGAGTCCAGTCTGGACTCTGGGCGAGTTTGATACTGGTTTTGTATATATTTGCACATATAAAAGTATTTTCAAATTAGTATATTTTCTTTTTATTGTTACTGTTTCATTAAAGCTGTTTTAGGGTTTTTTTCAAACCCGTAAGTCTCTGTCTCCCTTATTCTGTCTCTCTTCCCCTCCTGACAAGGAGAGAGTTTAACAGAGACCATCGGTCATTTTTTTAGTGGTCAGTCCAGCCTTAACCGTTGGCAACCTTAGTATCAGATAAACTGAAATTGAACATCATTTGCTTGTTGCTTGGTTATCGGTATGAATTTAGAAAGTATTATAGCCTAGTTTTACTCCATAAGTCTGTATTTAGCCACCAATTTCACTGTTAGTGTTTGGCTTTTGTTTTTGTTTCTGGGTTGTTTTTTTTTTGACTTTTCACAAAACTTTAATATCTTCTCTGTAAAGGCATCAAGGACTTCTAATATACTCTAGTAGTATAATAAGACTTAGCAGTTAAGACCTCAATTCTGTAATCTGAAAATGGAAGCTCCTTGTGTAAGGCCTGATAATTGAGCAGAAAGTTTGTGGAGGAGAGAAAAGTTCTGTACAAGAACCAAAATGAGAGAAGGATGAAGTGTATAGACCCTAAGGACATGAACCAGAATTTATGGAATCTTGCCTTCTTAGTATCTATGAAAGAAAGATAACATCTAAATTGAAAAATACACATGAAGAAATATTATAGAACAGGCCTTCTGTGGCATCGTCTGCTTTTTTCATGGCAAAAATGCTAGTTGTGCTTTTCTGAAATATAAAGGCAATTAACTTGACATTGCGCTGTGACGGCTGTTGGGAATTTGCTGGCTCTAATGGCCTGGGAAGCTGGGTATCAAGGACAGGCTATTTAAAATGATGCTATTCTATCAGGAGAACCAACATTTTTCTGTTTCTATTCTGAGCAGATATATGAAGCTAAATGATCAAAACATGTAGTATAATGAAAAACCACAGCAGACTTTCTACTAGGAGAAGTGTCGAAGTGGTTTGGGTGACGTCCGTTGCTGTGTGTGTGGGAGACAGGCGGCATCCTCGGGGAGCTGGCAGGGACCAGCCGCCTGAGTGGCTCCGGCTCCGCCACGCATGGCCGTGGGCTGAGCAAGGCAGAGGTGCATGGGTGCTCCGAGGGATGCAGTCAGATGAGTAAGGGACGATGGGGTCATAGCTGCCGTAAGAGCATTACAACAGCTCAAGCAGGCTCAGTAGGCTGAGTCAATTCAGACTAAACACTAAAAAACATCATGGCTTTCCCCAACAGTAAATTTTACCAAACTAGTGTTTAAAAGAAATAAAATTCAACTGTGAGGAAAACAGATTTTCAAAAGAAGAATGTTTCATTTTTATTATCCAGCAGGCCCTTTTTATTAGTAATTGTAGTGGGACTGCATTTCTGAGTTAATTTTTTTTGTTGTCGTTGTTTTCTGGGTTTGCTGTGCACATTGAACAACAGAAGGTAATTCTAAACTGAATGCATCATCTGTCATCCTACCCATGCCCACTCTCACACACAGCTCTTACGGTTCTTTGCTCTCCAAAGTGCATGACACACACTGCTCTTGGCAGGCACTGTAGTGTTTAGCTATTTATTTTGGCCTTCTCTATAAATCCACCCACAGGACCTCTTTGAACTAGTTCATTTTCCATGCATGTACATGAAAGCAATACAATAGTCCTCAGCTTTTATGCTTGCTACTGGCATGTTGTTAAAATCTTCTGTTGTGGCTCTGTATTGAAAAAAACGATCTGTAAGATTGTTAGCAGCATGTCTGTTAAGTAGTCTGAAAGAATTAAAGGGCAAAAAAATGCTTGCTTGCTTGTTTTCTACCACATGAATTATCTGCCCTTTGATCAGTGTTTTCCTTCTCTTTGAACACTCCCAGTGTTCTACAAAACAAAGAAAATGGATAAGATACTAAAAACCAAAACCAGATGAAAAAATGAATGTCCCCACAGTATGGATCATGCTCGCCTGTTGTTGACCTCTGCTGCAGAAGGCCACCCATTGCTCCTTCTGCATGCAGTAACTGAAGCAGTGCCTGTGAAAATGTCACCTTTGAAATGCACTTGCATATTTTTACAAGCATATTTTCCCAGGATTGGAAAAAGGGAATGAGACTTATGTGTACTGATAGCTTAGTAAAGCTCGTCCATCTGCAATCTAGACACTGGGGACTCCCTTCCCACCCCTGCCCTTGGTGTGTGAGAACATCAGGAGTTTCAGACAAAGCCAGTGGCATTCAGATAAGTTTTTGTATGGGATGAAAAGACTTGGCTCTGTAGCTCAGGTGCCTGTGCATATGAAGTCGCTCCATCTGACCGCAGGCAGCTAGCTGAATGAGGTGGTGGTGGCCCAATCATCCTGAACTCTTTGTTGAGTCAGTGGAAGGAGGTGGGCTAAATCACCCTCTGGAAATGTCATTCTTCCACTAGCTACAGTGGTAATCTAAGGTGATCATTCTCTTAATCCAGCAGACTCAGGTGACATAAAGCTAAGTTGTGATACTCCTTTCTTAGTTCAGGAATCTGGGATACCCTTATAGCATTGTAGTCATTATATTGTGCTGGAGTGATGTACTGGATGCTACAGAGGAACATTTGATGCCTTCTGCTAGCCCATCTGGCACAACCACAAAACACAAGTACCATTTTGTTGCACAGCATGTTTCATTGGATATTGTGCATGCTCAACAAGTTTTATAAGGCTAAACCAATTTTTTTATTTTTTAGGTTGTACTTAGCCCAAGCACTTTCTAGTGCTGAAAATTGAATTCTCCTATCTCTTGGGAGAAAATGCACAGATGCTAGATAAAAGATTATTCATTGACAGGGAGAGAAGTTCAGATTTTCTTACTCTTATAAGGCATCTGAAGTGCTATAGCTGTCAGTAGAAAGACCTGGTGTTATTTTTAGTTATAAGTTACTTCAAAGCAGCTATTGTATATGGATCTATTTTGTAGCCATTGGAGAAAGGAAACCAAAAGCCCTTTGTGATATTTGGAAAGATGTTTCAGATTTTTTCCTCCACTCCCACTGGCTTGAGAGTAGATCTTCAGTCAGATAAATCTGGCTAATGTTTTTTTTTTAGTTGATGGTTCCTCTTTTACATTGATTATTTCAATTTAGAGTGATAAAGCAGGAGTATTCTTTGTTGCCTGCTGGCTTATTCGGTGTCCTAGATATTTCTCAACCACAAAGGAGTCTGATGCACCACTGGAATATGAAAGGACCCTCTTCTTTCCTTCTTAGATCAAAGCAGCCATATATAATTGCAACTGGTACTTATGAAACTGTAGTCAGTATCTAACAGTTTCACATGGAAGCTATTGCTGTCTCTATGAAAAAAAACTCAAATCAGAATTTTATCTTCAGAAGGAGATTCACTGATCAAACACAGAAAAGTTTCAGTATTAAATTATGGCCCACTCACTGTACTACTAGCTTGAATGCTTTTTCACATTTGTCCCCATACGGAGTTCAACAAAAACTTAGTGCTTACAAAAACTGAGCCTGGATTCTAACTACCTTAAGCACAAATGGGTGCGATCACTGCTAGATTCTTACCCCTTGTATTTTTTTCTGCTGTTATACCAGTTTAAGCTGCTACCAGAGTTATTCAAGGATGAGGAAAAGGTCCTCAGTCCCACATCAGCAACCCCTTCAGGGCGCGTGCCTTTGTCTCGAACAGCTGTAAAACCAGCCAAGGCCAGGCCAGGTCAGGCCAGCAAGGAGCATAAGAAAACTGTGGGACATCAGGTGAGTTTGAAGATGCAGCTCTGTTAAATAAGCTCTCCATCTCCCTCTGCCTTGTAGGTCTTAGGGTATGCTGGTGCTTCTGATTTTGAGACAGGTGCAGTTGACTATGACTTGCAGTTTGGAGCAAATGCACTCTAATTACTAATACATTTTGGGCCACAATTTCAGGGAGCTCAGTTCTTACTGTGGTGCCAAAACCAAAACTCATGTTTTTCAAAATAGATTTAGCATGTTGGATGCTGAGAAGCTTTGAAAATCTTATACTGGGTCTTTTTGATCATGTGCCACATTGTGACTCAAATCACAACTGGGAGTTCAGTCCCCAGAAAACTTAGTTCCAGTTATCAATGGGGTAAACATTAAATATCCACATGTATGTGCCAGAATTAAATTTAAAATATGCAGGTCAGTGTAGCTGGAGAACTCGTTCCTTTGTTAGTTTCCACTCAACAGATTAAACAGGTGTTTTCTCAGGATGGTTATGTCCCCAGTCAATGCTTTAAGTATGACAGATTGTCCCTTGGACTATACGTAGGAGCCAAGGGAAACTTTTTTGACAATTTTGTACTCACTTTTTATCTACTTGACAGCCTGTACCACTTCGCTAGTGAGTAGGGGCATTCTTATTTTGCCTGGGGCTTCCAGGAGGTCTGTGTGGATAACACTTTTTATGTTACTGAAGGACAGCCTGGAATATAGATTAGCTGTCAGGGAGTTTAAGTTCTTTGTGTCAGGGTCCCCTGCCAGTTCTTAAAGATTAACCAGCTACATCTCTTGAGTGCTCAGAGTTCTGATAAAATCACCAAAAATGCCTGGGCTTTGTCCACTGCCTTGGATGGTTGTCAATCCTCTAACAAAGATGTTAGCACAGTGTCTGTGCAGTTTCATGAGCTAGTCATGCTGCTGAGAAACAGGGAATTCAGAGAATGCTTGATTTGGATGTTCATAATGTCTCTATAATCTTGTCCAAGCAAGCTAGGTCAAGCTCTAGGTGGGAATAGGAGTGGTTATTCATACTACTGTATGTAATGCAAATCTGCTTGGCATGCGTTCGTGGTACAGGCTCAAAATTCCAATCTTCTGCAATTCATGCAAGAGAGCCCTTGCCTAGTTATCTTTTTAATGTGAACGTCACTTCTGATTTTGCAAACAGACTGCACCCTGAGGCTGGTAGAGGCCAAACAACTTTGTTGTCAGACTGAAACTATGAGTTGAAGTGTTAGATGTACTCTCATACTACTTCTGTCAATCAACCATGTCTATCAATTTGTAAATTTTAAAGAAAGCTAATACAAAAGTGATTTTAATCGTATTTGGTTTAGAAATAGAGGTTGGCTTAGAATCATGAATTAAACAGATGGAAATCCATACCAATACATCTAAAATATCTAAGATGTGTTTTCATAGTTTTCTTTATCTCTTTGGGTATTCTGTGCTTAGAAAGATATACTGCAGTGCATTAAATATTTGTGGTCCTGATAATTCTTTAAAAGTAAAGCTCCTAAAACTCTCGGGTATTGAGCTTCCAAAGTTCTCTTCAGTAGGTCTGACACTGGAATCAGTGGAGCTGAAGAAAGTGATACTCTTTCTATTTTTTTACACCACTCTGTTGAATTTAAATTTGGTTTTAAATTTATTTAAAATTATATGGCTAATTAGTAATATGCCATGAGGTTTAGTCATGAAGAGGTTGATTAAACAAAGATTAGGGTAGAAGAGACAGTCAAAAGTTGAAAATAGCTCAGTCTATCTCATATTTTTGTAATTTATCACATGCTGAAATGGCAGCTTTATTCCTGTAAAGCCTAACGTTTGTAAGTCTCACTGTAATATAGTTCATCCAAAGATGGCATCTGAAATGAAAATCTATTACCATAGGAAAAACAAGCTGATGTTTATTACCAAAAGTACTAATACAAATAAGCAAATATTCCAAGGTCTTCTTCCTGAGGTTATCTCAAACATGACTGAGCTTATTGAGGCTATTCCCTGATATTTTTCACTTGTTCTTTCTCACAAAGTTTCGAAACTCTCTTCATCTGCTGATGGAAACTCTGAACGCTACAACTCCACACTATGTGCGCTGTATTAAGCCAAACGACTTCAAGTTTCCGTTCACGTAAGCTGGTTCATGTCTGATTTGTGTAGCCTGTGCATGGGAGGGAATTGCCCAGGGCTTCGGAGGATCCGGGTTCTGCTAAACCTTGCTCACTCAGGAGTAGTGTATCTTTTCTCTTGTCATGGACTCATTGTGCGCCTGTGTATTTGCAACAGGAGCAGTTTTGGGAGGAATAAAGCGAGAAATACTTCCTGATTTTTTTGTTTGTTTGTTTATGGTGATATATGAGAAAAAATACTAGTATTTTCATTGCCAGGTGTCTTAAATGTGGCTGGGAGTTTGTACTCCTTGGGTTCACTTGACATTTTCTGGAATTTGCTTTTGCAGATTACAATGTCTTATTCCTTACCTTCTTTTCATATATGAACTTGCTTAGAGCATTTATGAAAAATCTGCTTAAAATCTCAGCACATGAAGGCTCTCATGACTATTGGGCAGGCCAGCGGGAAGCAGGACAGGACAGGCAGCTCACAGCAGCTGATGGGCTCAGGCAATTCCCCAGTCAGGCTGTGCTCTGTTGTCACTGAGCTCCAGAAGCACTAGCTGGACTTGTTAACCACCCATAACCCCTGCTCCCCCTCTGTGCCGCTCCTGTCCTGGGTGTGCGCAGGGCCAGAGGTCCCATGTGATGCAAAAACTAGCCCCACACCCACAGGCTCTTTTTATTCCTATGTAGATTTGATGAGAAGCGGGCAGTGCAGCAGCTGAGAGCTTGTGGTGTCCTGGAGACCATCCGAATCAGTGCAGCTGGCTTCCCCTCCAGGTGTGTTTGCTGCTTTTTAGATGGCTTTTAGCTGCAGTGCTTCTTTTTAAGAGAATTTTTCAGTTGTTTAGACTGACACTGTCTCTATTTTTGGGACAGGTGGACATACCAAGAGTTCTTCAGCCGTTACCGTGTTCTGATGAAGCAAAGAGATGTTCTTAGTGACCGAAAGCAGACGTGTAAAAATGTCCTGGAGAAGCTGATTCTGGTACTAGACTTAGTGCTGAGAGCATTTGGAATCTGAAGGAGTAAAGATAGCATCCCTTACTCCCTCATAGCCACGCTGTTTTAGTACTTCTACAAAGTACCAAACCACCAATATTAGCACAGGAACTGTAGAATTGCCCAGTGTATCGTAGGAAAGGAAGACAGTGATTTTAAGTGTGGGTGAGTTGAGGCTGAGCCTTACCTTGCTTAATGGCAAGATGATTTAACCACACTTTAAGTAATGTACAGTTATCTGGAGATTTTCTAATGTGGAAGTGTTTCTATGTGTGTATGTGTTTGTGTCTTTCACACTGTTTGTCTCAGCTAACGTCAACCTTTTTCACCCCTTTCATCCTTGTGACATTGTCTCCCTGCTTAGCACCATGGCTGTCCTCAGACCTCAGCTGCCTCTTGCCTTGCCTTTTACCTCCACTTGCAGCCCTATATTCCCAGGCTATGCCATCCACACTGCTGGCGTTGCACCCAAACTGATGTGATTCTTGGGATTTCTTAAGGACTGTTGAACAGTGAAGAGCAGGCAGGCTCCAAAGAGACCATTTCAGCCAGTTCCCAGTAGACGGTTGTTAACTGAGACTCACTCAGAAGTGTCAGTCAGGAAAATTAAGAGACAAAGTTTACTAAAGATACAAAAGCAAGAAGGCTTACCCTGCTGAAGTGCAGTGCCAATGTTAACATGTTTATGGAAACAAAAAAATAAATACTGTGCAGGCAGGTTGGGGCTCAGCTTTTTAAATTCTGTGGCATTGGGTGGACCTAGCTAAAATCTTTTGGTTTATATGCATGTGTCTGTATTTATAGTGTTAATGTGTTGTGTTAAATGTATTCTAAATGTAGCTCTTTGACTGCTGTTCCTTTTAACTTAACATCAAACAATCAACAAAATTAGTTTTTTTCAATGTACCTTTATATAGTCTCAGTTTTCCCCTCCAGGAAGTACTGCACCCTATAGACATAGAGTATTACTGTCTTTCTGGTTTAGTTCCGAAATTTCAGATCTGTTTGAGCAACAGCAAGATGCTTTGTTCCGGCTTAGTCCTGATGCAGTAAAGATGCATATATGTTTGAACCCTGGCTGGTTTGTTTGTACTGTGTCATATGGTTGAAGATGGACCGTTCAGAGGGGTCAGCTACAATCTAAGCAGGAAGTTGTACATGTGCATTGCCTGTGATGCTTTCATCCTCTAGGCCCCTTCATTACTTCCTGTAGCCTTCCATGTCTCTTATAATCTTTGTGGCATTCTCGTCTAAGCAAAAATCTCACGTTGCTCCTTTAGGCCACGCTTGTGGCCTTACTGTATTAATTTGTCAACAGAATCATATGGAGAAATTACTCCCCTCCACTCCTTAATTTAAGTCCAAGTTTACTTGAAATATTACACAATAATTTTGCCTCTTTGCTAACTATACTTGCATTTAGTCCTTCATGCCTTTCTTTTTTATCCACTAACATTTAATGCTGTAACCAATCCTCTTTTTACCTCTGAAAATAGGACAAGGATAAGTACCAATTTGGTAAGACAAAAATATTTTTCCGGGCTGGTCAAGTAGCCTATCTGGAAAAAATAAGGGCAGATAAGTTGAGAGCTGCCTGTATCCGCATCCAAAAAACGATCCGAGGCTGGCTGATGCGAAAGAAGTACGTGCGTATGAGGAAGGCTGCCATCACCATTCAGAGATATGTCAGAGGGTACCAAGCACGATGGTAAGCAATGCTCGTGGGAAAAACCACACTAGCCTCAATTCAGATCCCTTTAAGTAGGACATTTAAATGTGATACATTTGTTCTCTCCTTCCTATACTGTCTGAGAGGAAATGATTTTCCAGAGAAATGAAGGAAATTGAATATAATGAGTGTGTCTGTGCTGCCTGGTTTTGACCTTTCTGAGAGGACAGCAGCACCCTGGCTGTATGCTGCTTAGAAGAGTATGTCATTAGCAGGAGCAGAGTATGGGTAGTACTAGGAGAGATGTTGTAGGTGAGGTAAAGCAGGACTTTTGGCGGAGTCCTTATTGCCCAGTTTCCATGTGCCTTCCCAGCTGGGTGTCTCTGTACTGCTGGAGAAGCCATTTCTCATCCAGGGTGCAGCTGTGAAGGGAGATACATCAGACAGAGTCCGTTGTTTCGATTGACTTCTGAGGGATGGCCATGGATGGGCCAGAGGAAAGGGCAGGAGTACAGGTGGTATCATTCAAAGACATGGTGGTTATGAAGACTGTAAGAATCAACTTTCGGAGAGAGGCTTATGTCAGTTCTCAGAGGAACTGAAAACATTTCCCTATAAAACCCTGCAAGGTTTTGGTTAATTTTTCGTTCTGTTGTACTGCCTTATGGTAGAAAAGCAAGTGAAAATGCTGTATTACTGACAACATTAGGAAGAAACTGAAGTAGAAAATGTAGCTCTGAAGAAAGAGGGTGAAGTTATAGGATGTAAAAAAAATAGTATTAACGCACTGGAAAATAACTACAGGTATGTTTTTCTTGCTCAGCTATGCTAAGTTCCTGCGGAGAACACGGGCTGCCGTCACTATTCAGAAGTTCCAGCGCATGTATGTGGTCCGCAAAAGATACCAATGCATGCGAGCTGCTACTGTTGCTCTTCAGGCTCTCTTAAGAGGTTACATGGCCAGAATCAAGTACCAAATGGTAAGAAATCATAACGTTTTACTTCTTCACTCTAGATTTATTTCCACATACCTCCAGGACTGCTCGGTGGTGTCCCCTTGGGAATCTGAAATGTTTGTGTGAGTGCTGTTACGCAACATGCGCAAACAAAATACCACAGCATGGATTGAAGAACAGCACCTGGAAATTAGAAAGATCTGATACTGCAATCAATTAACTTGTCATTTTAGAGATATTCACATGTACGTAGACTTTTCAGTGCAGTCAGTGGAGAATCATAAGGATTTACAGCATTTCTGTTTCTCATTTGTTATATAGAATTTCAAGGCACATAATGGCCTTGTGTGAATGTGCCTCTGTGAGTCCTAATCTGTGTTGTGTACATCAATATATATATGTGATACACTACTATTCCTATTCCATCCCTTATTTCAGTGATTCTGAAATGGCTGATGGGATATAGTGAAGGAGATTAACATTAGCAAAGAGATACCCACAAAAACAGATAAAAACTTCAACATGGAGTGGGGTTTTTTGTTGTTGTTCGTCGGTTTTGGTTTTTTTTTAATGGATTGATGTTGGCTTTGTTTTGGAGAGAAATTGCTGTAACCTTGTCCTAGTGATATTGATAATAATTTCCTGATTACGCTTGATAAAAAATAAAAATTCAAATGGGAAATTAGAATTTGCTCTTCAGTAGTTACAGAGCTGGAAACAGCATTATGATTGAAATGGCTAGACTACAAAATGCTAATATATTTCATGGCGCTTTTATCTACATGGGTTCTTTTAACTAGGCTCAATAGTCAGCCTATATTTTATTGAAAAGTTAGCCAAAAGAGTCCTACTTTTTCTCCCAAGCAGGTAGATATTGAAGGCATATAACCAAAAGCCAACTAATGCTTGTTCCACGTGTTTCTCTTTTATATTGGAAGTTCCTGTATATTTTTGATTTGTATTAAATTTGCCTACACAGTCACATGCTAATTTGTCTAAATTAGAGTGTTCTAACATATACTAACCAGAATGTTTGAAAACGAGTAACCCGTGATAAGAATTTCTAAGTAGTAAGATCCCTGTGCTTGACTTGGCTGTTCTTTTGTGGGGGTATCTACTTGCCTTCCTATTGGAATTCTTACCATTTTCATCATTACAAACCATATTTTATGTTGTGACATTATATAAGATGTTTTCAACAGTGATCTGACAGATGTGACTGAGACATAGGTCATGGCAATATGTGGACTCAAAGCCATCCTTAGGAAAATGGGAGGTGGTTCTGTATGCCTGAAGTTAGTTGCGCAAGTGATGCAGACCCCATCTGTCCTGTAGCACAGAGTTTATAAACCAGTCATACTCCCTGTATTTAAAAGAGAGGGCAGATTTCTGGAGGGGTCCCTGTAAAGGGTGGCCAGACTTGCCTGTCAGGGAGTATCCCCCTCGAGCAGTGAATTGCTAAACATGAAATTCTGAGAGGTGCACCTGCGGTGTGCTGTGTATGTGTTGTCCTCCTAAGGTGGAATTTTTGTAAAGCTGATATGCAGGGATGGCCAGAGAGAAAAGTACAGGCTCTGCATGCCATGGGAAGGTAAACACAGTTGTTCTGAAGTTCACAGTGATTGCAAAGGAGTGAAACTGAAAGGTTGCCCTTATGACAGCACACTTGGGCTGAGCCATGGCTCTGTAAGTAATAAATGGTACATGTGTTGTTCCTTAGGATTGTGAAAGGTACCTGTTGTTTGTTGTTGTTGTTAGAAGAGAGGGCATGTGTTGCAGTCACATGACTAGTACAAGGAATTTAAAATGGTTGAATCATCTATTTCACACATCCTGGGGAAAGCTTCTGCCTGAGACGCTGCGATGTGCTTCTCAGTTTAACAAGGAGTTCGTTCCTCCATAGCTTTTTACATAAGCTTTCCTGGGAAATACCTGGTAAATGAAGTAACTTTTCTGATCCTTTCACCTTACGTTGGAGTGGCCCATTTCCTCACTGGATTGCATGAGTGTGAGAATTCACTGGCAGATGAGGACCATCCCTGCACGATGGAGGTATTTTGTTGGAGTTGTTGCTTTCAAACTTGAGGTGAAAATGTTGTGGAAAGATAGTTGTGTTCCAGCTGCTCAGGCACCCATGGGTAACCTGAAGGACTATTCCAGGAAATGTGTAAGGAGGCAGGAATGACGTGCAGTCAGAAGGACTTTGGCTTATGACCTTGCTGTACTTTTGAGAGAGTAATTTCCTTACATTGGTGTACTATTGACCTGAGCGCTGGTATCTCAAGTCTCATTTTTTTCTTCAGAAATAAATGCTAAGGGAGAAAGATTGTGTACCTTACAATCCTGCCACTTTGCTAGTGAACCTTTTAAATTACCATGGATCTGGAAGTGTAACACTTTAACACATTTCAGTTCATTTGCTAAGAAGTATAAAAGAAAATAAAACTGTTGTTACCCTACTAGTTTGTCTTAACAGCTTTGTGGTAAGTCAGTGTAAGAATGTGAATGCATATGATCTTTAAACTATCAAATCCAAGAAGTAACATAAAATCTTAAATGGTTTTGTTCTTTAGAATAAACTGTTTAACTTGCAGAAGCTTTATTAAGTGAACTCCAGAGTTGTCAGAGTCCTGGAAGCCTTGTGGGTTTGGGCAGGCTCTCTGAGCAGAGCTGCAATCTGCTGGAATTGAGGTGCTCCAGACCTATGGGATCTCTGACTGAATCAGTGGGTGAAGGATCCAAAACCAAGTAGTAGACCTTCCTAGTGGAAGTCTTTGGCTAACACACTGATGAAGTTTGCTGGCATTCTTGACTGTTTTTCATTTTAAAAATTTAAAAATTATTATGTTTTTTTTTTTTTTTACACCCCAAAGCTATGGTTGAAATTTTTTATTAGAATAAATAGAGATTTTTCCATGCTGGCAAATCTAAGATATGTCAAAAAAGGAGAAGAAATGAAAAAAAAAAAAAAAGGAAAACTGACCGGAAGTTGTAGTTTGGTCAGCTAGACTACAGCTGCTGTTGTTAACAGCTGCTACAATTTACTCTGGGTTCGAGTGTGTACTAGCTGCATTGTGCATCAAGTGTGGTCATTTTAAACTTTCTATTGATGAATCCTATGCAGCATGTCAATGATTCTGAGATGTTTAAAGATAAAAGATTCCAGAAAGAAAAAGAAAAAAAAAGATTGTCTTTGTAATCTTGCCAACTGGTACCTTATATTTTTGTAATGAGCTTGGATCTGACATCAACACAAAGGAATGCCTGCGTGCTTTCAGTGTGCTTCCAGTTCTTTCTTTCTATGTTTTTCCTTCTGGTTCCTTTTTATTTTATTCCTTGTCATCTTCCTTATTCCTGTCTTTTTTCCTCTTCTTTTTTTGTTTAAATTAATTCTATATTCAATTCTTGTTACTCTTCACCAGAAGTTTCTCTTTTCAGGCTAAGGTGTCTCTATGTGTGCATCATCTTTACACCTCTCATTATGGAGCCTGTTTAACAGAGCAGGTGTAGTTGGTAACTCTAATAGCCCTTGTGGTGTGTTTTCTTAACTGTAGATGCTTCGGGAGCACAAGTCTATTATTATTCAGAAACATGTAAGAGGCTGGCTGGCTCGAGTGCACTACCATAGGACCTTGAAGGCAATTGTTTACTTGCAATGCTGTTACCGGCGCATGATGGCCAAGCGGGAGCTAAAGAAACTGAAGATAGAGGCCCGGTCTGTAGAACGCTACAAGAAGCTTCACATTGGCTTGGAGAACAAGATCATGCAGCTGCAGCGAAAAATTGATGAGCAGGTAAAAGCTCCCTGGCTTCAGGGACAATACTTTGCACTGCCTTTCTCAGTAGCACTGTTGGCATTCACAGCAAAATGCACTAAATTTTCATATAAATTCTCTTTGGTGCTGAAGGACATTGATAGCAGAGAAAGAGAGGCTACAGTAGAACTGGAACAGTAAAGCATCTGTTTATGCCTCTCAAGAGCACCGAGAGAACATTTGCTGCCTTGAAGTCAGTATTTCAGTTGAAGCAGGTCAGTTGCTCTGTTTAAGGGGAAGGTGAGGTGATCACGTTTGATGTATGTGGTTTCCCGGTATGATTTTAGGTCAGGGTATTAATGTGCAGGTTTAGAGACTCAACTGTAACTTTATTAAGCAATTCTGCAAAAACGGACTGAATCTTTTTTGAAATGGGGAAGCTTCTCTTTTGCTCCCATGTTCTGGTATATTCTGTAGGGAACTAGATGCTCCCTTAAACCAGAACTTCTCCAACAGCTGCTATGTCTGTGTTGTGTTTTGCATAGAACAAAGAATACAAATCTCTGCTGGAGAAGCTGAGCAACCTGGAGATCACATACAGTACAGAGACAGAGAAGCTGCGGAGTGATGTGGAAAGGCTTCGGATGAGTGAGGAGGAGGCCAAGAATGCGACCAACCGTGTCATCAGCCTTCAGGAGGAGATTGCCAAGCTCCGCAAGGAGCTGCACCAAACTCAGTCTGAAAAGAAGACCATTGAGGAACGGGCAGACAAATACAAGCATGAAACTGAGCAGGCAAGTATGCAGTCTCAGATGCATGAGAAGGTTTATAGGCACCTGGTATCAACTCAGGTTTTTGCCCAGGCTTATTGCTTTGGTTGTGTGGCAGGTATTTGTACGGTGCTTTTAAGCAATGTTATACCTGTAGAACCCTAAATAGGCTTGATACCTAAAGAAGTACACCTATGGTAGAAGAATATACTAAATCTATATATTGTATGTAAATACAAGTATTCAGTCTATTCAGTTTTTGATATTGAAAGTATCTGCAAATCCAAATACTTATGCTTCCTCAATTACTCAGAGGTAATGCATTCATAAAGATAAATCAATTTACCTCCCTGGAAAGTGTAATCACATAGCAGAAATCAGTCCCATACACAGTATTCAAAGGTACCTGCTTATATCCTAATTTAAACAATTAACCTGTTAAACACATGTATGTGTGCACAGTCAAGCTTTAACCACGAACATACATCAAACAAGTTATTTCCTGTCAAGATTACTTGCTGATAGTGGTACAAGTTTCAAATATTGGAAGCGCCATTCCATCATTATGTGATGCTGCAGTGACACATTTCAAGATCAGATAAACGTAAGTAAAGATATTAATTAAGCAAAGTGAATTCACAGTAACCATAATCGGCAACAAATGAGTAACTGGCAAACCTGGGCACGGTTGAAGTGGCACAGCCTTTGGGCTGAGGCAAGGTGTTAGATTATGGTGTTACCCAATGCAATGGAATATACAACCCAACTACCAAATTTGTACCTGTTTTAGGAATATTTCTATTTTAAGGAATAAGTTACATCTTTGGGACTTTACTGAAAAATATTATGGCACAGTGGAGTGGTTCAAGGCAGTTTTAGCATCTGATCAGAAATGGAGTGCAGAATGCTGCTGAAAGATGAACTGCATTCTGAGTCAAATATTTCCTTATCTCTGTAGCTGGTATCGGAACTGAAAGAGCAGAACACGTTACTGAAAACAGAAAAGGAGGAGTTGAACCGCCGCATCCATGACCAGGCGAGGGAAATAACAGGTTGGCTCTGTGCTCTTCACGCAGGTTTTCTACTTCCTGTTACCTTGGAAAGCTACACTCAGCTGCAGACATTGAGCTAATTTGCTTTAGTTTGCATTCTATTTTTAGTTTAGTAGTTTCATTTCTTTGGTTTAAGAACTCACATGCATCAGAATTATTTGCTATATGAGTTTCCATGAAGTATTAAGGGTTTGGGGTCTCTTTGGTGAGGTGACTGTTACAAATGTTCTACTTTTAAAAGCAAGGCTCTGATATTTAATATAGTTATCTACTGCAGCTCTTCTGGCTGCTGTGACTGTGTAGATGTGAAGGCTGTGATGGAGGCAGCTGCGATGAGGAGAGTCAGTGTGCTAGAAGCATTAAGCATCTCCCGTTTTGCTTTTTGCATAATGTGGCACTGGGCTAGTGCCCCTTCTTCCTCCCTCCTTAATTAGTAATTAGAATTGCTAATACAAGGTATTAGCGGAATAACTAACTTGACTGTGGTTACCACGTATTTTGGTCCTTCATGTATTTGGCTTAACGTTTGCATACAGAAGCACCACACACCAGCTTCAAACAACAGACTGTTTCACCATCTGTGTTCCTGGTGCAGACACAGGCCTGTACCTCTAGGATGGCTGCACTGCATGGTAGGTAGAACCAGAGTTCTCACTTTGGATTCCTGTTCTCCATGGCAGAAACGATGGAAAAGAAGCTAGTGGAGGAAACAAAACAGCTAGAGCTAGATCTGAACGATGAACGGTTACGGTACCAGAACCTGCTGAATGAGTTCAGCCGTTTAGAGGAACGGTATGATGATCTCAAGGACGAAATGAACTTAATGGTGGTAAGTGGCTAAATACCTGAGAAATCGAAAGCGGTTGACAAATGTATTTAGGCAGAATCTAGTGGTATAAGTAATCTAGTAACTGATTCTGCTGTCAGCTCTGTGGTGGTAACCTGTACCTGAAAAGATAATTTGTCCTTTGAAATACTGATTAATTAGATTAGCTCAGGCAAAACAAATACATTTAAAATTTGTGGTTTATTTTTTTGTAACATTTTATTTTAATTTTTATGTTTGTGAAGAAGGCTAAATTTCTGCTGTGACTTTGGTAGTGGTATTCACATGCCAGCTGCCATTTTGGCCTGAAGTTACTCACATGTGCTAGGGTAGTTTGTTCCACATTCATCCAGTGTTAAATTTTAAGTAGTTCTAGGAATATTTTATGTGATAGGAAGAAGTAATATTCCTCAGTGTCTGGGAAGTTAGAGAATTGTCGCCTGTGCTTCAGAGCTTTTCTTTCCCACAAAATGCTGCATTGTTGCTTGATTCTGCTTTCTACAGCAGTATTCGGTGGTGTAGGATCCAACTCGTCGATTGTGAACTACATCTTGTAGGCTTTAGGTGGCTTGAGAGACCATAATCAAAAATACTCTCTTACAAATTTTTATGGCAGTGATATAACACCAAATGTTACAAGCTAAATTATAGGTTGTGAAGGGACAGTCACAAGGAAGACAGTATAGTGGTATTCATGTCTTGATTTGTTTCATTTGCACTCCAGAACATCCCCAAGCCTGGACACAAAAGAACAGATTCAACTCACAGTAGCAATGAATCTGAATATACTTATAGCTCTGAGATCACAGAAGCGGAAGACTTACCAGTGAGGATGGAGGTAATGTTAAAAAAAACCCCACAACTTTTCACTGATCAATGGCTGAACTCATTCCTGTCTCTTTTTTTGTATGTACTTGTGAACACCATATCCTTATAGTGAGATATCTAATGCTTCAATTCAACTTTTTCCATTTCATTTCTGAAAACAGCTCATTCTCTCGTTAGCTGTGGTCCTATGCGAAAAGGCTTTTTGAAAGTATGCTTTGAATTCTTCTATATTACAGTAAACATAGACTAGGTACTTGGCCATCTAGTCAATTTGCATTTGTAAAACATTTGCTTGCCAGTGTTTATAAGCACAATCACTTTTTCAGCACAAAGCAGGAATTCAGAAAACCAGTGAGACTTCCTGAGAAGTCTGTATATTGTGTATTTAAGGGTTAAAAGTGGCAAGGTGGCTAGCCACATTCTTAGTAGGTGCATGGAATGCGTTCCCTGTTAAGGGAGAACCTCACGTTGATTCATTTTTCCTCTATTTCGTGAAGATGGATAAAACTTTTAAGTGTACTATCCCTTTGCATATGCAGTGATACAAATCCCAGGATATTTTAAAACTTTGAGAAAGATGACTTTCTTGATTCAACTAATGAATAATAATGATAAATAATTTCTGGTGTAACTCCAAACCATTCTTAGTATTTTCCAAGGTAACTCCCCCTTTTGGCCCCCCCCAAAGAAGTGGGACCTCTAAGAGCAGACAGCCCTCAAGTTGGTCTGACTACTTGACAGTTTGCAGATGTAAAGCTTTTTCTGTGTATTCTAAAGATCTTCTTAACTATGAGCCTTCACACAGCTCACTCCATTTGCCCTCTGTCTAAGCTAGTTATGTCCACAGTTGCTTTTTACAGGCTGTCATTACTGGTTTTGAAAGCCTCCACAAAATATTATTTTCTACTATGGATGCAAACACCCTGACACACTGATGCTGCCGCATGTTCTATGTGGACTCTTTCATACTATGCCTTCCCACTTATTCTACACCTTGCAGAATTTTATCACAAACATGCTCCTGCCTTCGTGGATAGTCAGAGAAAGAACAGTGCAACTACCTATGATTGGATTTCACATACAAACTGAATGACATCTTTTCATCCAGCTAATAGATTTACTGAATTGCTGTTGTAGAGCCGGTTTTGTTTTTTAGAATATAAATGAAAAAATTGAACTCTCACAAGAGTGTGAATAAAAGCAGCACTGAGAAGACTAAATCTGTTTAACTCCTTAAGATTTTGAACTCCGGTTTGACTCTAGGCTAACAATATAGATTAATTATACAAAACCACATTAAGAATTAAAGTCCATCTCTGTGTGGACCAGCAAAGCCAGAAATTGCAAAGTCTGTTTTCTTTTTCCTGAGCTGTTGGTGTGGTTTATGATTCTTCCCCTCAACAGTAAAAGGAAATGAGTGGAAATGGCTGTGCTTGCTTGTCGGCTACAGTCATTAATATTAATTTTCTACTTCCTTTTCTAAGCTTCAAAATTCTATGATGCGTTTCATAGTAAACATTTTGATCTTTTGCTACATAAAGTACAAAATGGCTGATAGACAATTTCTGATGCCCCTTCAGATTACAAACACTGGCCCTTGCCTAGAAAGTAGTGAAAAAGCTAGTGGATTAAGTTCAGAGCAGGCTGTATCTATAGCATAATAAAAGGAGAAAAGCATAAAATATATCTTCTGGTACCTACTTTTTATGTCACATCCCACTAAATTAACCTGTAAATCTATGATCAGCAGAGAAATTTCTCTGTAGCTGAAGAACTTACTGTAGAAGTTATTTAAAACAAAACAAAAGCCTCTATTTACAGTTGTTTCCAGGTGAGTCTAACCACAGACTTTTTTTTTTCTCCTTTCTCCCTCCAAACAAGTAAGAATAAAAGGTATGCTTAATTATAGACTTCCTGTCTGCTAGGTAGTCTCTAGTGCTTTCTTTTGCTAGGCTTTAGGCTTAGATACATTTTATACTAGTAGATCTTTTTTTAAAATAGCATTTGACAGCTGATGAAGTACTTTAGGTGCCGATAGTCAAATCTCACAATCAAGTAACATTTCTGTGTTCCTCTCTTTCCCCAGTCTGTTTCCCATCTTTACTCACTGTAGTGCTTCCTTATGATGTGGAAGGGGATTACTTCTTGACTTCCTTCTGTTCTTTCTAAAGCAGGAACCAAGTGAGAAAAAGGCACCATTGGATATGTCTCTGTTCCTCAAGCTGCAGAAACGGGTTACGGAGCTGGAGCAAGAAAAGCAATCTCTGCAGGATGAACTGGACAGAAAGGAAGAACAGGCTCTCCGTGCTAAAGCTAAGGTGGACTCCTAGCTGATCAAATGCTGACGCCAGAGTGTACCTTCTTGTGAAATATTAGCTGTGTGAATGCTGACTGGCCTTTACTAAGTCCTTATCTTCCGCTAGTACCTGCTTTATTTAATGACAAGCTTTCCAAGGTCCTTAAGATCCTCTGATGGAAGTTAACAGGAACAAAATGTGCTTGGGACATGGCTTAAAAAAAAAACCAAAAAAACCCCAAAAAACAAACCAGTTTTGGCAATTGTTTCTTATTACTCTTCCACCAGTGCATTTCTTGAGCATACTGGGATTCATCCTGCTCTGTTTTGTTACCAGTAACAGTAGTGTGATTTGTACATTATTTTATTTATATTAACCAATTACGTGTCATAGATTCATAAGTAAATTAAAGGAAAAAATGCCAAATTCAAACTAAAGCACTCAGCAATACCAGAATGAGTGTTTTCCAGTTTTATAGGAAAATAATTTTGGCTTCCTCTCTTTTTCCTGCCACAACTAAATTAAGGACTAGAAAGGATTGGATTTTTATTTTTCACACTTGTCTATATTCTTTCATAGGAGGAAGAAAGACCTCCAATAAGAGGTGCAGAGCTGGAGTATGAGTCACTCAAGGTAATTCTGAAAAGCAGGTTTCTGTTATTTTCTAGCAAGAATATTGCCACCACCGTGTTGGCATGGAAAATTACATCATCCCTCCTGTTTCAGAATGAATTGTCTCAATTTCTTGCAGCGTCAAGAACTTGAATCTGAGAATAAAAAACTAAAGAACGAGTTGAATGAGCTGCAGAAGGCCCTCACAGAAACACGATCTCCAGAGGTAACTGCTCCTGGTGCCCCTGCATATAGAGTCCTCCTGGATCAGCTGACTTCAGTGAGTGAAGAGCTTGAAGTACGCAAGGAGGAAGTCCTTATCCTGAGGTCTCAGCTTGTTAGCCAGAAAGAGGCTATTCAACCCAAGGTAAATAATAGTCAGTAGATGCAGTGTGTAGTAAAGTCACATTGCATCACTGACATGCTTTATTTAATTTAACAGTGTGCTTGAAAAGACAGAAAAAAATGGTCTAGATTTGAAGGCCTTTTAAAGTGTAATCCATTGGTCCATTATTGCACAAATTGCAGCAGTCCAAACTGGGAGATTCTAGTAATAAATTTTGGGGTTATCTACCAGCATTCATATAAAGATACCATACTCATCACACCAGGCTGGCAGATACCAATGCTCAATAACATTTCATAAAGTGACATAGGAAGATATATAAACTCCATATTATTGCTTGATAGGTGCTATGAGGTTTTGTTGAGAAGAGTGGATTACAACCACTGAAACACATATCTTCTAAAAAGCTCTAATTCTGATGAGATACTTAGGGAAATAATAGCTTTGAAAATAAGTGTCATTCAACCTGAAAAGTTATCACGTATATCCAGAAACTAGTCATTTCCACTGAGCTATCTAGTGTTTCATAACCGCAGCAAGGAATGAACAGGTATGTCATCTTTCCTTTGCTACTGCAATGTTATGTTTATATTTATCCTGAATTGAAAGTCTGTGTTGTGTGACAGTGTACATACCTTGTTTTAAATTATTAATTATAAAGAAAAAACTATTTTTTCTGTAATATTTAGAACATTGTGAAGAAATACTTGAATAGTAAATCCTTGAATAACTTATTCTCAGCAATGTGGGGATACAAGTGTTGATTTTACAGCAGTTATGAGTATGAGGGAAGTATGAAGGTGACCTGTGGGATGGCTAACAGCCAGTGTGCAGCTAGCTTCTGTTTGTTAGATTGGACAGCTGCAGCACAGACAGGATTTTTTAATGATTTGTTTTTCTTCTTTCTTGCCTACCAATTTGATTGCCAGGAGGATAAGGTACACATTTTCTTCTACAGTTATAAACCAGAAATCATAAATACTAAAAAACCTCAACAATACTTGAGCTGTTATTTCACTGCCTTTCAGTAACCTACATGTATTTGAAGTTGTTTGTACACTTTACTTAGATGGTACTGGAAAACCTTTGTCATTATCCTATGTCCCACATCTCTATCTTCCCACTCTGTGCAAGGGAACAAGTTACTTCAAAACAAACAAATTTACCAGTTTTTAACTGTTGATTTATGGTAAGCTGAACATATAAAGAAAGATTCAGGAATTGGTCTGGTCAGCTCAATCAATGTATCTTGCTGAGTGTGTTTGGAGAGCTAAGATGTGATTCAGGAATCAGGTCTCTGTTAACTTGCAAAATCCATAAATTTGACACACAAAAAAGTCTGTGCTATGAAGAACTACCTTACTTTACTGTGTTATCCTTGGCATGCAACAAACATTGAGGACTCATGTTGCGATCTGTAGATATTAAGTAGAAATTGCTGAATGTTTGATTAGAAAATGTAGTTGAACACATAGTATTTAGGAGTATGAGAAGCTGAACTGGCTCTAAATGAAGGCTGTTAATTCAACTACAGCAGGTAGGGTATTCTTGAAGATATAAGAGTAATTAGCATGTCTTTCCCTCAGCACAAAAATAATAAATATGTTCAAACTGCTAAAGCTTGATAGATTGGCAAGTGAGATACAGGAGTTTTACTGTGCAATAAAACAATAGTAGAAAAATCACAAAGATCTCATAAGGATGTTGGGAATAATTCTGTGAGGAGCTTATATATTTTATTGGTT
This sequence comes from Eurystomus gularis, assembly GCA_013400335.1. NCBI lineage: Eukaryota > Metazoa > Chordata > Aves > Coraciiformes > Coraciidae > Eurystomus > Eurystomus gularis. Next base: position 54,205 of record VZZY01014342.1, on the reverse strand, counting down.
TTCATATTAGATAACATGGCATAGAGACCTGGGCTCCAAATTTTATGTCCACAAAGTTGTTACTGTAAATACTTTGCAAAATTTTACAGGAAAATAGCATTTGATTGTTTTGAAAGTCAAAAAGAAAAGTCAGAATTCCATCTCTTATGTTCATTAGAGTCCTGTGGTTCCACTGTAATTATTCCACAGCAGTGACTCAGATCAGACTGGACGAGGTGACTGTAAACATCAGTTAAGTATTTCAAGTTTTACTGAAGAAAAATGAGAAATGCCATAGTGAACATTAAAAACTAACAAAATGGTATTGTGACAATATCTAACTTTAAAGAAATCCCAAGCCCTTATAAATTATTTTCTGCTTTTCCGGAGTACTTAAAATATGTTAAGTGAGGAATAGACTTTATTTATGAGGTCTGAAAGACTACATGTAATGCTGTGGTTAGGAAACATTAATAGGATTAAACTTGCAAAATTATGCTCTTCAGTTTCAGTATTAGCAGGTGTTCCTGGGAACTTGAGAAAAAAAAAAAGGCAAATTCATCATTTCATGAAATTTATTCTGTTCCTTTTACATGATGAACACATGAAAAGAGGTTAGCACATATACCCACTTACTAGACAGACTGATATTTGACCATGTTGCATGCATTCATTTTAAAAGATACACCAAATGGACCAAATTATAGACCAACCTCCTGCTCAGGTACCTACACTAATTTTAATGTAACTGCCGAAGGATTAATGTTCTACACAGGTGAAGTGACAAAAACATGGATTAAAAAAAGAAAATTACATTGTTAAATTTACCCTGGAAATCATCATTCTTTTTCCAGAATACCATGACAGATTCTACAATCCTCTTGGAGGATGTACAAAAGATGAAAGACAAAGGAGAAATAGCACAAGCATATATTGGACTGAAGGAAACAAACAGGTACAAGTTCTCTTTATTCAGTCTATGAAGCTGAGGTCTGCTGTGACAGACACACTGTATATATCATACTCAGTAAGTTCCATCCTTGTAAGTCTAGATATTTTGAAAAAACTTAAGTTAGGGTTATTATTTTATTTTATTAGTAGTATTGCTGTATACAATATTTGAAAGGATTAGGAAACAATGCAGAAATGTAAAATCAAGCTTCCTGGATTTACATCATCTTAACCTTTAATTGCTACATTGCTCAAACTGGGTGCCATTCTCCATGCCGGTCGTAATACATTTATTGTAACAGCATGAAGTGTTGTAACCACTTGGGCTAACACCAAGAACTTAATTTTGTCATTAAAAAGAAATACATAAAAACAAGAGAAATAATTTGCTAAGCTGTTTAGGGCATTTTTTGTTTCTCTTTTATAGTAACTTTAATTTAGTGTGTAATGTCCTTAACATGTCATCTCATCACCATCACATATCTCTCTTGTATTTTTTTAAACACTTTTCTTGAAAGGCAATCTCCCCAGGACTATCATATGCTGAATGAGGACGGAGAACTTTGGCTGGTTTATGAAGGGTTAAAACAAGCCAACAGGTTACCAGACTTCTCAGAACGTTTTTTTTCTTCATTTGCATCTTCTTTTCTAGCTAACTGTGCCCCTTGCTATGGGTTTGCTTTAGCTACAATATCGCTTTTCTAACTGTTAAGTTAGAAAAAAATTCATCACAAATTATACAAATTAAAGTTTCCTCAAACTTAGTCCCCAAACCTTTCTACATGTCAAGTTTTACCATTTAAAAAGTTAAGATGGTGCAACAACTAATACATAATTCATAACAATACTTGCACAAAAATAGACTGTAAAATATGAGAAGCTCCACAACTGGAAAATATTTGTAGCCTTTATGTTGGGTATCAAAATTAATGTGCCTTACAGTTTTTCAGCCTAAGAAGTGCAATCATTTTAGTAAATATAAAACTACTGTTTGAGTAGCTTCAGCGTGCTCTTAAGTTTCAAATAGTTACAGGTCTTAATCTCTCTGTGTTGTGACTCAAGTTCAGTAAATTGAACATTCTTCTTCCACATCTCACCATGCAAGATTCAAAACATAAGACACAAAACAACTGACAAACAGAAGTAACCTTCATTTCATCGTGGCACTGTTCAAGCCTCAGCTCAGTCACTGCAATCTCTGCAAAGACTGACTGCTGGTCATGTAATAGGCAAGATTTGCCTTGTTAGGAACTGCAGTTCTGGCTCTGCGTGCACATCTGGGCCTCATATCCATACATCTGTCCCAGACTTCCAAAGTGGTTCCTAGTCCTACACTGGCAACTAATTCAGTAGATCAGCAGTGCTAATCTTCTTCAGTATAGAGATTTGGTAGCAGTAATCACAGACGGAGGCATTTTGCAATGAATGCTACTAACTAAAGTCTTTCCTTTTCCTGTGCTAACAAATTGTCCACCTAACATTGTTTTGTAAGCCTGCAAAAATCTAACTTAGAGCAAGTGTTCTGTGGAGCAGGATGTGAGTGTTTGCTCTGTGCCTCTTGTTTCTCGTACTAGCACTGGAGAGACAAGAAGCTTTCTATTAAACAGCAGAGCAATGCAGGTAAATGACTATTTGCCCTTGCGTGCTTGATCAATCTAGTTACTAATAAACGTGTCTGCCTTATGCATATTTAAACCCTGAAAGATTGTCTAATTGAACACTAGTAGTCACTAGTAATGTCATTTCCTCTGTGTGTATGTATTAAGTGATGAGTCAGAGCACTTGGACAGTGCCTTGCAAGCAGGAGTAGATCACCACAGCACTGCTTGGAAGCAGGCTGATACGTGTTATCCCCATTTCACCTGAGAAGAATTTGAGACATGATGTGCCCAAGGGGAAAGAGCAAGTCCAGTGGTCAGGATAAAAAAGAGCTCCCGGATCCTGGTCCTGTGGTTAATCTTTCATGCACTAATGACAACTCTCTGCAAAATGTTGGTTTAATGTAAAAATAAAGATTATTTATGTGCATTTACAATTAAATGGTTTCTGACTGAACAGAGTTAAGCTAAAAGATTTTCCTTTGTTAATATTGCAGGATCCTAGCTTAAGCAAACACAGTGTCTCTTCACCTCAGACAGTTTGATTTGGTTAGAGGTAAAACTTCTCTAAAGCCCCTTTAAAAGCAGTGATGATCTGTGAAGACAGCATTGTGTTTATGGCTGCATGTTCTCAGTGGCACCACACACAGTATGTGTTCAATCACAAAGGAAATGCAAAGCAGTGTCACAATTAGTTTCTTTCCACTTTTTGATCATGCAAGCTTAATTTAATTAGAAGGCATACTGAAGGGTTTAAAGAGTACTCTGCCTTTTTCATTTTCCTTTGCAAGCCATGGCTAATTGTTCCTGAGCAGCAGCTAAAGCTTTACACTCCCTCTGAGAACCGGGGATGTAACTTTCCAAGTGTGTTCACACAACTGTTGCTCAACTTCTTTAGGCTGCTGGAGTCTCAGCTTCAGTCGCAGAAGAAGAGCCACGAGAACGAACTGGAATCGCTGCGAGGTGAGATCCAAAGTCTGAAGGAAGAAAACAATCGCCAGCAGCAGCTCCTAGCACAGAATCTGCAGCTGCCTCCAGAGGCCCGCATTGAAGCCAGTCTACAGCATGAGATCACCCGGCTGACTAATGAGAACTTGGTAAGGGCAGTGATGCTGCAGGAGCAGACATGGGGACGTACAGACATGCTGCATCTGTAAGTTCTTATCAGTTTTGAGATGACAGCCTCCTCCAAAAAATTGCATGAGGGCAGTGTTTTTTTGTAGGTAAGCTAATGGGTGAGAGAGACTTAGGTTGCTCATGAAGTAATAAAGTTTCAGGGAATTTGCTCAAAGTCTGTGGCATGGAGAAAGCTTGTGGATCCCAGCTTTCAACATGTCAGTTTAATCATCACTAAATAGAATGCTGATATCCAGGGAACTCGTAAAAAATATTAGTATCGAGTAGTGGTGTTTACTCTGAAATACATAAGCTTGTTCATTTTGTTGAAAAACTCTGATCTAGTTCTTCAGTTATTTAATGTCACTTTTCTTCCTATTTCCCTCCTCCCTGCCTGAAGTGACCCAGGTAATGCACTGTAATGAGCTATTCAGTACGTTTTGAAGAAAGAAATAGTTACAGAAGAAGAAACTTGGTTAGAAGTCACTTAGCTAATAATTGGTATTCCTTGTTTACTGCACAACATTTTTGTTTGAAGGAAAGATCAGGTGAAATTCCTAACCTTTCACTGCAGAGGAGTATGTTCATCATGTGCAGGGTAGTTAATTTCTGGGGAAATTTTCTAAAGAGGCACGTGTTGGAATATCCTTAGCTTATCACTGTTTATTGGTACAGGGAACCATGCTACTTCAGGGAGAAAAATCCTGGCACTGAGTGTCCTTGCTTCTTCTAAGTAAGCCAAGGTGCAGTCTTTCCTGCTTGTATTACAGAAGTTATCATTGTCAGGTTCCTGTCTTAGTACCAAAGGTTTTGAGGAAAACATCAGATAATTCACCTAATAGAAGTTGGAAAACTGATTGAAAATATAAGTTTGCCTCAGCAGCAGCTGTCTCTCACTGGCAAAGGTAAATGGTGAACGTTTCCGTCTCTGACAGCTCCCTCCTGCTGCTCAGTTATATGTTAGGATTTAGCCTTTTTTCCCCCCAGAGACCTACTCATCACATTCTGTGTTCCCAAGGCAACACACAGTCATGTAATTACATCCCAGAGGACTTATCTTTATTTTCAAACACAGTGAATGTAGTTTTACTTGTTAGATATAGACTCTTGCTTAGTATTTAACTTATGATGTTTGAGTATGGCAGTCCACTCCAAGTCAGGTATGTGCTTCTGTTCCACTCCCAGCTCGAGAGTGGAAATCATTTACAGGCTTTCCAGATGTGATATTAGAATTGCAGTATTCACTGCAATCCCAATCTTGATTAGCATGAGAAGGTGTCCTGTCCAGGTTCTCCAAAGCTTGTATTTCAGGATTTCACAGTATTAGTACTGCTCACGGACACCAGCTTCTCTCTGGGAGAGGCTGGCACGAACACCACAACTAAGGACTAGACTACCTAAAAATTAGAGATTCTTGATCCTGTTTTAATCTGATTTAATTTATATAGTGCTTACTGAAGTATCAGCGTCTCAAAGGGAGAGGGGAAAAACAATCCTGTACCTATTTTTACAGTTTTATGAGGAGTTGTATGCAGATGATCCCAAGAAGTATCAATCGTACCGGATTTCACTTTACAAACGGATGATTGTATGTAGATCACGTGAATCCTGTTTCTCTGTTGTCTCGTTGGCTATCTCTGGAGCACTAATTGAAAAGCAGGCTGCCTCCCTTTCTCCCTTTCTCAGGAAATCCCTGTGAAGCAGAGAGCTTCATGATGCCAATTACTTCCCTCACTGCTTTTTTTGTTAGTCTTAGTGTCCTCTGTGTAATCTGTGTCTCTTTTTGATGCACAGTTTTGTTACTAATATAAGTCTTGCACTGTGAGCAAAACATTTCTTTTTGAATACTACTTAATACTGCCCTGAAAAAGAGGTACATGATGCAAAAGATACTCCATTTTTAGAACCTCTCTTCACTTGAAAATTTTGATAAGTTTTAATTCAGTTCAGCAAAATAGAGGCCTGATCATACAGATACTTATTAATGTGAATAATGCCTGCAATCCAGTCAGTCTGAATTTGTCTGTAGATCTCTTTTCAGTGCTGACATCTGGAATGAATAAATCTATCAGAATCAAAATACATAACCCTTTAATATTTTTCAAAAATGCAAAATATTAAGGATAAAATTTGGAGTAATATTTCCCTTATAATTAAAGATAACATCATATGTAAGATGGAAAAATTAGAATTTATGAGATTCTGAATCTTAATGAGTTATGAATTCTGTTCAATTTGTTTAGAGGAACCATAGAAAGAACTTTATTCTTGCTCACTTATTTGTGGTTCAGGAATCATTTCCCTTCACTGATACATTTGACACTGTCTGTTGGACTTACATGTATTTTTTTATTAATTTCAGGAGAAATTGTTATATCTGACAATAAGTATATTGTTTTATTAACAGGATTTCTGTTGAAAAATGGGACACTGCTTTGAATGTGAAGCATGGCCTTGATTCTGTTCTTTCAACAGGCCTAATACCTTACTGCTCAAGTATATTTGGTTGTAAACTTTTTACTACATGATTTAAGAACAATTTGTACCTAATCGGAAGCTATTACCCATGCCGCACTAATATTTTTCAATACTTAGGGAGAGGTGTAGTTTCCCAGATGATGCTTGAGCTCATGGTCCCTTATGTTGTTACCAGCGCCATGAAGAATCATGCTTAAGAAAGAGCATTTTTCTTTTAAGCTGCTTTCAAACCCTTAACCTGGAATGAATTTCATGTGTTTTGAGCTTGAGGTTTTTCTTCCTTGAGAAAGACTTCCCCTTTTTAAATTACGTTATTATTTTATTAATGAACTACCATAGGTCACAGAATTATTCAAATATAGAATTCTGGGGAGTGCTCCTTTGAAAGAAAAACACAGTTTTATTGCAAGAGTAGGACTTAAAAGTGCTAGGTGTTGTTCAGGTATGGAATAAAAACAAGAGGCCAGTTTCAGCGTAAGAAAATGTGATAATAGCAAGCAATAGGGAAATGGCAGAGCATCACAAGAGGTGTTGTATGTTCGGATGTTTGATTTTGGCAAATTTGAGTGCAAGTTATGATCTTTCTGCAGATCTCTCTCTTATCTTATAAAATGGATACTGAATACCAAATCTGTTGTGAAGGCATGAATAAATGATGCAGAAATATAGGCTAGCTGTTAAATAATAAAGAGAATTATTTCTGTCAGGCATTTGAAAGGACAGGGAGAAAGCATTAGGGAGATGTATTTGTAGCAAAATACCTTCTGCCATAAGAACTGACCTAGTTCTGAGTATCTGCAGAATATACCTGCCTAAGAGCTTTGCCTTTGTCATGCTGCACACAACTTAATATTTGCAATATTTGGCTTTTGTTATAGGCAGCCTACCAGCTTGCAAACCTCAGCCAGAGGATGGCACCGCTGTTCAGCTTTCCTTACTGCCTTGTAATTCTAACAGCGCTGATTTTGTCTCTTTCACACATTATGGGATTTTTCTCATATCTAAATCTTTGTTTCATTTTAATTTACAGGATTTAATGGAGCAGCTTGAAAAGCAAGACAAAACTGTTCGCAAGTTAAAGAAACAGTTGAAAGTATTTGCTAAGAAGATCGGTGAACTTGAAGGTAATTTTATATTTTGAGAGCAAGATATGTCTTAATTTTTGTGATCCTGTTGTCATCATATCCATCCGTTTTAGCAGTCAGTAGGGCATGAGGTCTTCCGTAGCATTAGCCTCTGTTAATTGATTCCAGACACAGGAGGTACACTCAGAGCTTTATAAACCTTTAGAAAATTTGTCATATTTTGAAGTGATGAGTAAAGGATGCTGGTGTTGCTCTGAAGGCAGAAACCATTTGAACATAAAGGAATGTTACCTGGGCTGTTTGTGTACTCAAAGACAGTATCTGTTTTTTTCAAGACAAAAGCAATACTAAATATGAACCAGGCAGAAATAATTTAGCCAGCTTTCCTTTGAATGTGAATTTCTGTATCATTGGAGCCAAGAATGCTGAGACCATCTTTCTCTGAGGTTTCCTTTTGGAGCTGCTGGCCAAACTTGAATGTGAGAATGCTGAGATACGGACTAAGCTAATTTTATTTTTATGAGCATCAGTGTGAGTTGCCTTATGATCTTAGGACTAGTGAGACTGAGAGCTTATTATGTTTTCAGCATAAGTAAAGTCATTTTAATTGCTAAAAACAATAATGATATGAAGTTGAAGTACTAATTTGTTTTTAAATAATACTGGTCCTAACCTTTCAGAAGCTTTTTATGGTCATCTGCTTTTTCCAGAAACAAGCTTACTGCTTGGTGAGTTGTTTTATTATAAGAGTACCAAGATTGAAATCTGTGTAGTCTTCAGCGTTTGAAGAACAGTGGTACCAGGTTAAACCTGGATTAACAGGAGTATATTCATTTAGTTAGCTCCATGAGCTCCAGTTTGGATTTCTGCATTTTCCATCCCATTTGACAAGCGCACACACTTAGCACACTTACAGGATGTGCAATGGTTTGTAATTGCATGCAGCTAGAAGGGTGGTGAGAAGAGGATGTAGCTTTCATAGGATGAAGGCAAGTTCTACTTTTCAAAGACAAACATGCAACCCAATCAGGTGGAGTGTTGGTGTTGAATATGATACCATGAGGCACAGTATGCAACAAGGTTGATATTTCATACATCCTTTTGGAAGGTTACTCAAACTACATTCGTTTTAAAAATGCTTTCAATAGTTTGGATGCAAACTATTGTTATTGTTCTTGTGGACAATATCACCCAGAAGTTTTCTCACTTTTGCTCTTAATATCCTCTCCCTTGTCCTGCTGGAGCCAGTGTGGGTGCTTGGCTGCTGGCTGAGGTAAATCTACCTCAATAGGCAACAAATATCAAGCTTGAAAAATACTGGCATTTTGCAAAACAATTAACAGTGACCCTTGTGGAATTAATCTGCGATTAAGTGATTAACAGCTATCACTTCACCTTTGTGCTTTTATATGATAAAATCCAGGAAATCAGCAGTAAGTTTGTATTAATGGATGCTGTTCACATACTTCCACTCTTCCTCAAAGGCACCCCAAGATACATTTCTCGACAATCTGTCATTTTATTTAATGGGATTTTTGTTAAGTGTTATCCTGACCCAAAGAAAACATTTCTTACTTCTACATTCTGGAGTACTTCCTTGGGAATGTCATAATTTCCTCTGGCATGCATTGGTTTGACTGGAAAATACATATTTTATTTTCATTTCCCCTCTGAAGTGGGCCAGATGGATAACATATCACCTGGACAAATCATTGATGAACCTATTCGTCCAGTTAACATTCCACGGAAAGAAAAGGACTTCCAAGGGATGTTGGAATATAAGAAGGAGGATGAACAAAAACTTGTGAAGAATCTTATTTTAGGTAAGCATCTTTTTTACTTTTGGTCTCCTCTGTTCCCACATACGCTGAAAAATTAATGATAAGAACACAGAATTGCATTATGAAATTAACAGCTTATTTTGGTTTTCACAGTGTCCAGTTTATCTAGAATTCCTAAATGCCTATTGTAATCTAATCATCTTTGCTGATAAGTGTAGTACATATTAATATGTCTGCATATTTTTTAGCAGGCAGTTATGGGTTTTTTATTCTGTTCTGACATTCTACCACAGCAGTGACTATTCTTAGTTTTGTTCTTAGTTTTCAGTGGCCATATGTAGATACGTATGTACTGTTAACTGGGGAGGTTGTGATCGCTTCATATAATATCTCCAATGACTTTACACTTAAAACTATGTTTGTTTTTCCCAAGAGCTGAAACCGCGTGGGGTAGCTGTCAACTTGATTCCTGGACTACCAGCATATATTTTGTTCATGTGTGTACGCCATGCAGATTACCTTAATGATGACCAAAAAGTGCGGTCACTGTTGACTTCCACGATCAATGGCATCAAAAAAGTGTTGAAGGTTAGTTTAGTCTGCTTGGTTTAGAAAAAAAATTAAAATTGGCTTTTGATTTTATGTTAGAGGAGTGAGGAAAAGGCTTTCAGTGAATTGACTCTGGATTTCTGATCAGTAAACTCCTCTCACTGAAGTCACAAAAAAGTTGTCTTAACAAGCCACAGATTACATTGATAGCATTTTATCCATATAATACCATAGATGCTTTGCATTAGCAGAAAAAGAACGACTTCCTTTTTATTTTGAATAGCCTTCCTCCTCTGAAGCTATGTTTATAAAGTTTTGGATTTAGTCAAAGTTTGCATGGTGAGTCTATGTTAATCCTCATCAGAAGGCTTAATTAAAATGTTTTATTTGCAGTTTTGGTTCACAGATTTTCTCATCTGCTTCACCTACAGATTACACTGAGAATAATATATTACTGCCTGAAGTCTTTGCAATGAGTTTGCTAGGAGACTTTAGGCCAGGAGTATCTTGAAGGCACTATTAATACATAAATATGCTTTATGCTTCACGGAGTTTTTCAGTTTTTAAATAAGACAGATGTGCTCAAAAGCCAAGCATTTAATCAAGCTACATGTTTTGAAAAACTGTTTAGTAAACAATCCTGCAGGAGCTTAGATATTTGCAGAATTTTTTTGACATTTTTAAGTGAATGGAGTGCATGCTATAGAGCTCTAGAACTTTTTAATTAGCATATACTAGAGCCTGTGTTGTCCGGTGAGGAGAGTTTGTTGTTTGTTTGCCATATAAAGCTGCCAAAATGGTTATGATCTAAGTGACATTCCTCAAAACTGAATTGTTCCCTGCTCGTCGTGCTGGCTCTGCATCATTCCCATCCTCCCTGCTGGGCTCTTCACAAGAGTCACTGTGCCACAAAATGGGTGTTTTGGGAATACAGTCACATTGTCCTGTGATTTCTGCACAAAGCAGTTAGTACAGGTCTGTAAAACACAGAAAGATCATATCTGTGGAAGAAATAATATTCTGAAAGTTCTTAAAAAATACTACAGAAAACAGAGAGGGCATTTAACGGTATCTTGCCAAAACCCTTGCTTTTCTAATACTGCTTTTGTTACTGAAATACACAAGGTTTTGCAAAGCATTAGAATCGTGAGTAGCTGCAAGAAAGTGGACTGTGTTTAATCGTTTATCCAACAATTTATTGTTTTATTTCTCCTACCAGTCTTTGATGAAATGTGTTTATTTCTGTCTTCAGAAAAGAGGTGATGACTTTGAAACAGTGTCCTTCTGGCTGTCTAACACCTGCCGATTTTTGCACTGTTTGAAGCAATATAGCGGAGAAGAGGTAAGCAGTGCTCCTACTCTGGTTTCTTTTGCTCTACAATAGCAGTAGTGAGTGCTACTCTTTAACAAATTTCTCTAATACCTCAAAATCTAGTCAAAGTCTTTTAAATCATTCTTTTGGAATGATGGTGATGACATCGGTGAAAAGCAAGGGAAGATAAGATTTGAACCATCTTCCCTTTATTGCAGGCTGAGGGCCTGGAGGCTAGATGGCATTGTGCTCCCAAAAGTGCCAACTCAGATCAAGTAGAAGAATCTGGCTGCTACCATTATGTTGTTTAGTAATGATTCAGTGCACTTCCTATGAAAAAGGCTGTATTAAGCTCTTTAGCCATGGTGTGGCAGACCAGTTTATATTTGGAGGCTGTGATATACCTAATTCCTTTTTCAGACTTAACTGGGCTTTGGGCTGTAAATGGCCAGGTGAGCATGGCCATGCCAGAGTGGGAGGGAAGGATCTTACCTGCCAGAATGTTGTCTGAGTTTGTTCCTGTGCCAGATACTTGAAGTTTCAAGTCAGAGAAGCAGATGTTGCACAAACCACAATTGAAAAACAAATCATAGCATTAGCCTCAATCAGAAGAAGTTCCAAATAAAAATTCTGGGGGGCTTTAACTATTACTTTGAAAGTATTATTTGTCAGTTGTATGAAAAAGTAAAAATACTGGGTTTATGTAATATTTATGTATTCCATTGAAGCACTCATTTCTGTTATTTTATGAATTCAGGGGTTTATGAAGCATAATACACCTCGTCAAAATGAACACTGCCTCACTAATTTTGATTTAGCTGAATACAGACAAGTACTGAGTGACTTGGCTATTCAGATCTACCAACAGCTTGTCCGAGTGTTGGAAAACATTCTGCAACCGATGATTGGTAAGGCAAAGTTGAATTCCTTAAACGTCACACCATCGTACCAAAAGGAAAATTGTGATGAGGATAATACACTATATCTTGTATTTCTTCCTAACTGGTGGAGTTTAATTAATAGTTCTTGTGGTATTCTGTTTATAGATGACAAGGACTACACTGGACAGGTTGGATTAGAGGAAAAACCAATCTGTGGCTGGTTCTGCTGGCAGTGACAGAATAAATTGATATACCTTATTCATGTTTGTCATAAATCGTGCATTTACAGGAAGCAGCTGTTAGGACAGTCAGATGTTTCTTGCCTTGTCTGTTGGGAAATATCCCATGGAAATTGGCAATGGAATAGCTAGCAGTGATGAAGCTCACATTCAGAGAGGTTTTTTTCATTTTTCTTGTCAGACAGTACGCTCACAAATTTTCATCATGCTTTCCAATCACAACATTGAGAAGAACAGAACAGCTCTTGGTTTGCTGACTCTGCTGCTCATATGACCACAGGAGGAAAAAAGTGTTTTGCTCAGCCTGGATTTAGACTTTTCTTTCAAACACACATGCTCGAATCTTTGTGAAAACCCTGTAAGTTTAGATTTTGCAGAACATGGTGGGACACAGAGTTGCTGGAAGTCATAGTAAAGTGTGGCTAGCAGAAAGCCCAGCCTGCTTTTTATGAGTAAATACTGTCTCACTGTGTACCACGATATGCTTGCGTATCGGCAGTTTTCAGTCGTTGTAATGATGTTGTCAATCAAATGCAGTTTCAGGAATGCTGGAGCACGAGACTATCCAGGGTGTCTCAGGGGTGAAACCAACAGGGCTGCGGAAGAGAACATCCAGCATTGCTGATGAAGGAACCTACACTTTAGACTCCATCATTCGGCAGCTGAACTCTTTCCATTCAGTGATGTGTCAGCATGGAATGGATCCAGAGCTGATCAAACAGGTTGTCAAGCAGATGTTCTACATCATTGGGGCCGTAACACTTAATAATCTTCTCCTGCGCAAGGACATGTGCTCATGGAGCAAAGGAATGCAGATCAGGTGGGAGAGCTCATGTTATACTTCTCTTGAATGTGCTGCTTAGTGAACTCTTGACACTGCTGATCATCAAAATGATAGAACAGCAGATATATTTTGAGTATTTTTCTGCACACACACAGTTGCAGATGCTGTTAAATTGATTTTATGAGATTCAGTTAAAAAGAGCTTGGCCAAATCCTACCTGGCTTTCAAGGAATTGTGGTAGAAGCAAAACAAAAGTACTTCATTATCAAGTAGGAATCAGAACTGTAGGCAAAACATTGGTAGTTGCTTTCTCACGTTTTAGAGAAGAATAGCAAACATGCCTGCTAAGATTTTCTGACTGTTTTGAAAATCAAAATTTTCCATGTTAACCAGAAAGAAACAGTATGAAGACAAAATTACAAGTGTGAAGGAAAAACATGTAAGGACAAAAAAGAAATACTGGGAGAGATAAATTGCATGTGATTTTGATTTAGCCATAATCACAGACTAATGTCTTGATAACTCTTGTATGCTTTGTACAGATACAATGTGAGTCAACTGGAAGAATGGCTGCGTGATAAAAATTTGATGAATAGTGGGGCTAAAGAAACACTGGAACCCCTCATCCAGGCTGCACAGTTGTTGCAAGTTAAAAAGAAAACAGATGAAGATGCAGAAGCCATTTGTTCAATGTGCAATGCACTGACTACTGCCCAGGTAACCAAACTCTCATTGTCTGTTCTGCTGTCACTTATGAGCAGTTCTCTGCTCTGTTGGTGTTTGCTATGCCTGCCTGCACTGCTGTTGCACATGGATCAAAGATTTCTTACTTTATTTGCATTAGAAGAATTGAAACAGATTAGGTTGGAGCGGCAAAAAAAGGACCAGACCTTTTCGAGGTCTGATGTCTGAGATGAGTTTTGAACAAATGAGAGGAAGCTCAATAGGTTGTGCACTGTGTAGTAAAAATCCTTGCAGGAAAACACTTAACTCAGAGACATCTCTGTACTCCAGACAGCTCTGCCTAGAATACTAGGAGATTATCTTTCTGCTGTCAGAGTTAGTATACAGTGAAGTTAATAGACAACTCACACAGAGCTGCAAACAAGTGTTAATTTACTGTGCTCATTAGCCTCAGGCAGCTAAACCAAGTGTATCTCAGTAAACAGCTGAAGACTTCCATTTATGAAAGCTTATATTTTCTACAGATAACCTGCACTTTTTTGTTAACCATGCTACATTTGCATAGAGCTTGTACAGGAATAAATGGACCCAAGCATCTTTGATGATTACTGAACGTTGCCATAAGGAAAGGGAAGAATTTCTCCCTTTCTTTCACAGTGGTCTTGGCACACCAGCAAGTTGCACTGATACAGCTGTTTTGATTTAGTAATTCATGCTGCTGGGAAATCTGTTAGTTTTGTACTGAAGTAAGAAGTTAGACTTCCACATGCCTCAAGTGTTCTGTTAGAAAGTGTTCTTGGTTTTCTTTAAGAAAATCATGTAAAAAAAACACAAAGAGAATTTTTAATAACTTTTACAACCTTAACCCATATTGTTATTTAAAGTCTTTGTGATGCAGTTCTTTGCTTTGGTGATTTTACCTGTTTTTAGAGAAAGAGGTTACTCTGCTGGAAAACAGGGAAGTCATAAGACTCTTGAATGGAAGCTACAGAAGGTCATAATTACAGGGTCAAAATTAGTGTGAGAAATACCAGATGTTTTTAGGGGGCTGTAGGAACACAATCAGTTACTAATCATCTGATTTTTTCATAGTTTGGTATTTTCCACACACATGTAGAAACTTAGAACTTCTACCTCCAAAGAAAAAGTGTTCTGAAATAGGCAATCATATAACATAGCATTAAGCAGGTGTTGGAATTCTGTATGAATCAATAAAGCAAACAATAACAAATACTTGTAAATAATTTTATTTTTAAAATAGCTGATTTATAAAGTATATTATTAGTAACCATAAATGCGTCTGCTGATTCATCAGTAAAATGAACATAAGAATGGTTATTTTTCTCCACAGATTGTAAAAGTTCTGAATTTGTATACTCCAGTTAATGAGTTTGAAGAGAGAGTCTTGGTATCATTTATACGAACAATACAGGTATGGCTATATCTTTTAATAAAAAATAATGTGACTATTTCTAAGAAACCCTATGATGGGCCAAAATAATTTCTGCCTTGAAATGCATTCAGGAATATGTAGTAAACCAGGCTTTTTAGCTATCAGTTTTTAGCTCTGTTGGAAAAGTTGTCAGTCTTAAAATTTTAAGAATAACAATTTACTGCCTTTAGATTTACATGAAAATGTTTCCCTGTCTATATATATGAGATTTTTGAAAGGTGAGAGGTTTTTGTGCTTATATATCTTTGTGTGTGTCAACACCCTTACATGCCAACTTTTCAAGTGTGCACATGTGTATCTGTAAGCACAGATTAAATACTACCTCTTTGCACCTCTTTGCAAGATCAGTATTGTCAATGAAGCAGCTAAATGCTAATGTAATCACTTTCTTATCTTTGCAGATGCGTCTGCGAGACAGGAACGACTCTCCTCAGTTACTCATGGATGCTAAACACATCTTTCCTGTTACTTTTCCATTTAATCCATCCTCTCTGGCGTTAGAAACCATTCAGATCCCAGCCAGCTTGGGCCTGGGCTTTATCTCACGTGTCTGATCCCAAGGATGTACTGTCAATGTTAGATGGAAAATCAGTTGCCTGATTTCTTTACCCATTAAAACAGAGTGAGCTACTGAGAACATATTTTCTGAACAGTCTATATATGCCCAAATCTGTAGTAAAAGTAGTTGGAAAACTGCGTAACAGCACCACAGATTGAAGGCTAATAGAATGATGTGCATTTGTGTTCAGTCATTGTATTTATGAGGACATCACCGATCCATATGTTTCCAGAATATGGAAATCGGGCTTGGACAAAAATTGTGTCTTCGGCTGTCTAGAGACATTTTTAGATCTTTAGTAACATGTTTAAATAGTGTAAATGAAACTCCGTATGTAATCTTCTCGTAGACAGGGACCAACAGGGACAGTCATAGCCCTGAACATGGAAGACTTGAAAGTAAGGCATTTTGTAGTAGAATACACAGTCACTTGGGAGCCTGTTACATTTAATTTGTAAAAACTGGAACGGGGAAACAGAAGCTGGCAATATATAAAATGATTTCTTAAACCACTTCCTTATTTATGTCAGTTTGACATGAATTCTAGTGATAAGTCTTACAGCTCGCTATATGCTATAATGTAGGTGTTCATTTTTTAGTACTGTGGTTTACCAAGCATACGGAATTGCTGCTGCATATTGTGTTCTTTTAAATGTACGACAGTATCATACTAAGCACTAAAAATAAGACACTTCATTTTTTGTTGTCAGCCTTATTTACAGTCTGATGCAGTCTGTTATTTTAACTGGATTTTTTGCAAATGGTATCAAATAACACCTGTAGAGGAAAATGGTAACTAAGCACAAGTAGCACACTGGAAATTACATGTTTAATTATTTTTAAAAGTAGTTAGCTAACAACACAGAATCTTGAAGCAAATGATCAGAAGTCAATAATGATTTTAGTGTTTATTTAGATTTTGTAGTCTAATGTTGTTCTTTGTTTGTAGATCCCAGAGATGACAGTGTGTAGTTTGAGTATAACCTCTTTTCATTTGTTGCCACTTAAAAAAGACAAGGGAAAAGAAAAAAAGTATTCTTTCATACTGGAATTTGAGAGGAAAAGCTTTAATAAAATGTTTCTGCAGTAGCCGAAGGCACTCATTATTTGAAAGGCTGACTAACAAGAACGTTAAGTAGGTTTTGACTATGATGCTGTCATTTGACTCCTGCCGATTTAATGGTTGGAGATCCAGAGTGCATAATGAGAAACTGAGTTATTTTGGATATTGCACATCTTACTGGAAAGACTTTCCTGTCTCACATATCTTGGATCTTCTACACGGAATTCACATTTCACAATGTGCAATATAAGCACAGAAGTCTTGGTTAAGGTTCCAATTCTGAACTTTTAAAACAGGTGGTTTGTGGTGTATGGCTCAAGTATACATGTAAAAAATAGCCACACACATTGCTCAGTTGCATTGTGCAATATTTTTAATGTATTATAATAATTAGTAACTTAACATTAACAGCAATTTATTTTAAAATATTGAGGAATAATCTAGAGGTACACTATTAGACTATTTGGTACTAATCTGTTTGCCTGCAAAGTCACAGAAAAAGATTGTTGTTAAGCAGACTGAAGGATTTCAGTTATGTTTTACTTGGGAGGTAGACATGCCGTTCGTATGGTGGCTAAAATCAGTAGTAAAGACAACCTAAACTTTGTCAGTATAATTTTAATATGTTCATGTCATCTTATTTTCAAACGTGTATGCCCTGTATTATGTTTGATGGATCATGCCAGTACTTCCAAGAACCTAATACTGTATCGCATAAACGTTTTGAATGATCTTTGCTAAATTATTTAGATTGTTCTCCTGTGCATGGTATACCAAACACTCTTTTTTCAAATGTTTCTTGATTTCAGAAACTGCAGCTACTGTTAAGTGGCTCCAACTAAAGTATCATGTAGTTTTCAGAAGTTAGGGGTACTGCACTTGTGAGAGTGTGATGGGAGAGCCTTCACATCTAGTAACGAGATTAGGAAAGAAAATACATGAGAACATGCTAACCTACAATTTTTTTCTCCTACTGAAAAACAAACAATTGGCATTACAGTATGTTCATACTATAGATGGAGAAATGTATCCACTACTTAAGCGTTACTGTGTAAAATGTATGCCTACATGTATTTTTGTTTATTTTTAAAGTTTGTTTACCTGTAAAGAGCCTTACTGTATCTTGTTTCCTTAAAAAAAGTAGTGTTTAGTAATTTATAGGCATTATCCTTAAACTCAGTGGTTTGACTGGTATTAATTTTATATCACAGTAAAGGTATATGCTGCTTGACATGTTTTAAAGGAAAATATTAAGTTGGAACAGATGTGTAGTTGGTAATTCATCTAACATTTTACATGGCAGTATTTTACATGCACTTTTCAGAAGTAAAATTTTAGTGTCAGTTTATAATATATCTTTCACCTTAGGACAAATATCTCTTTAACCATGGAATACAATGCAGAATTATTTTAACAACTTTTTTTTTTTTTCCTTTGAATCATTGTTACGCTCTTTTAATGTGGACATATCTTTTATATTTTAATTTATTATCTATTGCTATGATAGATTTTATCAGATGCTGGAAAAAAATACTTGTCAATGACCCCCTTAGAATTATATACAGTTATTCTAGAGATTTTGCACAATAATTACCTCATTCAGTTTGGTGTATTTTTATTCCAGTGATCATTTTATTCTGATGTTTAGGACACAGTGTTCTATCCAAATTTTGAAAAATTGCTTCTCAGACTTCAGTCTGGGATAGAACGTGAAAGTGCTTAAGTTCATTAAATGCAGTTATTCTATTCTGTCACAGGAAAAAAATACGATCAACTTCAATGTTGCAAAGTGGATTGATGTCCAATAACATTTGTTCCCAACTTGGAAACACCAGCATTTGCAATCCGAAGGTCTGTGTAATTTGTGATTTAAATTGAACACATTTCAAATAGCATACAAAAACAATGAGTAAACACTTGGCTTTTTAAGATGCTGATACTTCCTGTGATAAATAAAAGCCTTTATACATAGGTTTTCACTTGATGCCACTCCAGTATGTAGTTGAAAACCAAAACATTGCCAGAATGACCTGAGCTCTGATCTGTTGTAGTGTCTGATGTTGTACTTAGTAAATGTATGCATCATGAAAACTGTAGCCTAATAGCTATCACTGGAAAACGTCCAAATAAAAATACAACTCTACGGTTTGCTTTGGATTTTTTATTTGGTTGGTCAGTTGTTCGTAAGCTGTGTGCTGGCATAGTCCCCAGGTGATCACGCAGGTTCCCTCTACCTTCATGGGAGGCTCAGTGTTGGCTGCCGAGGCAGCTGGTTGAATCTAAGGGTTGTATAAATACACACCCAGCCACCAACCGTGTGCCACAGAGGGCTGGGCATATCTGGAAAGATCTTGTTCGACGTAACCGCTTCTGTGAAGATATTTTGTTACCAAATGCTGTTACTGAACTAAGGTTTGTGCTTTGCTGAAACACTGTCTTCGGTGCGGTGCAAGCTCTGCGGTGCCGAGGAGGGCGAGCGAGCCCCTGGGCCTATGTCCACCTGCAGCCGGGAACTGCTCTTCCTCATAAAGGGTATTTAGGTATCAGTTCATTAGTGCCCCAGGCTTGCTAAATGCGCTCCGAGTTGTTTGTTTGTCTAAGTTTGTTAGAGAAACTCCTTCGTGCTGTCCTACCGGCAGGTGACTGATGTTCCTGCTGCTTCTCCAGGCTCGCTCAGGAGCGGCTCCCCTGGAGAGGCCACCGCTGCCAGCCCCTGCGGAGGAGCCGTACGGCAACCGGCCTCTTCGCTCCCGTCCCCGCCGGGAGCCAGCCTGCGAGCCCCACGCCGTTCGGAACGCCTGAGCGGAGCGGGGCGGCGCGGGGGGCCCAGCGCCTCGGCGGCGGGGA
>VZZY01014342.1:0-34613 GCA_013400335.1 Eurystomus gularis | reverse complement strand
CAGGGAGCGCGTCCCCGGCGTGTGCCGCCCGGGCGGGACGGCCGGGCTCCCGCACATCCGCGGCGGCAGGAGAAAACGCCGCTTTCCGAGAGAAATGCCGCTGTTTTGAGCCGCCTGGTCTGCGGGCGCAGGGCTGCGGGCTGCGAGCCCGGGATCACGCAGGTGTAAGGGGTCGCGGCACTGCCCGGGGCTTGCTCCGTTCGCTACGTAACCACTGAACGCGTTTTGCGCTGAGACGAAAATCCTCCCTCCTGAACGCGGCCCCTGTGCTTGTTGCTCGGTTTTCCCCACTTTTCGCGTAGTCACTGGCGTGTTGGCATGTGTGATTTTTGTTTGTTTGTTTGTTTTTCTTAGTTTTAAATAACAAATTTTACAGGCGTCTGTTGCTAACTCATGAGCTGGTGCTGCAGAGCCCTTGGCCAGCGGCCCCCTCCCGCTTGCGGTGTCCGCACCACGCTCCGAGCAGCGGGAAGAATAAATGGGTTTGGGGGGGACCGCGTTAGTCAGGTGAAGGGGAGGAAGGAGTGTGGGTGTAACTTGATACGAAAATGAGCAAACTCTGCTCTGTTGACTTGTAAGGCAGGGTTCGGGGAAGGCGAACTTCGGCAGGCTGGGTACATTTGCCAATGGAGGCTCCTGGAACTGCCGGGACCTTTGCTGAAAATTCGGTACTTTGGTCACATGCTTTTTCCTCTCTTTCTTGTCCCTGACCCAGCACAGTTCACTTCCTTACATGGGAACACCTTATGTGTCTCTAAGGCCATGTAGGGGGGATACTCTTGGCTTGCAGAATAACAGCAAATAAAGAATTCAGTTTAACAGCTGTGGGTAGATAAGTATTTTTTGTAAGCGAGGAAACCAACAAAGGAATGACGTAAAAGTCAATGTAAACTTAGATACACATGGAAGAAGCAAAGTTAAAACAGATTTAATTTAGCCATGTCTTTCATTTGCCCATTAAACGGGTATTTGTGAAGCTGCTTTATTCTCTCTTTGGTCAGATAAATGAAAACATTGTCATCATAGTGTGTTACAGTGGTTTAGGAAAGGTCTTTAATATTTTTGGATATTGCATGTAAAAATGCCATCATGCTGAAGGCATCAGCAAAGAGGTACCATGAAATCAGCTGTGGTTTCAATGAGTGTTCATCACCTGACATGCATGCCAGGCTGGTGTGTGATTGTCCTGAAAACATCCTTAGAGATACTGAAAACTCAGCTGGAGAGGGCACTGAGCAACCTAGGATAACTTTCAGGATGTCCCTGCAAAAGTCCCTCTTACCGTAAATGATCTGGTGTTGATCCTCAGGGATTAGTTGAGAAGGCTACTTTTGAAGTTTAGGACAGTTTGTAGGTACCTCTGTAGGCAACCCCCCATTGGCCCCACTGTTGGCTCTTTGGGCAGAGACCCTCACATTCTGAAGATCTGCTGGAACATCCAGGGCTTCCTCCAAATTAGAGAGGAGAAAGGTCATTTGTGCCCGAAACAACAGTTGCTGCAGTAAAATGAGGAGGTGTATGAGTCTCCAAGGTATCTGTGGGTATGTTAACACTTCATTGAATCCTTGACTAATAATTTTTCAAGTTAACAGCTTTAACGGTTCTCACAGGTTTATTGAAACCATTAATATAGCTAAGGTAGGGGTATTAAATGAAGGCTTCTGGCTATCAAAACATAAAGGTGTTAGAAGATTATATGGCATAGTTGCTTGTGCAAATAGGGACTGAATGGTTCTTTGCTCTCTAGTGTTACCTTATCACAAATTAGAGGAGAGATAGCCCATAAGAAACTCAGTACTAGTATGTACTAGTGGTTTTCAGACTGATTTTTGTGACATCATGTTCTTCCTCCTGTCCTCTCCTTCCATCCAAATATAGTCTGCAATGTTACCTTCATTGCCATCTGAGATACACACTATAGGGTATAAAAAATAGTTTGCACCAAAGTTTAAGGAAGATGCCGTGTCAGAGTGGTCTCAAGCTGCAAATACCTGAACAAAATCTCACTGTTACTAAAACCAGTGTCTATTAATGCATAGTTGATGCATTAGGGAGGCTTTTAGGGATGCTTTGTTAAACCCAGGCATGATGAGAAAGACATGCTCCAGTGAAGAAATTCCTGACTTACTGAGGATGCCAGGTGTGTTAGGTCCTCCTGAGGAATGCTGTTTCCTATAGCTTCTAGGGCAGAGCACTTAGACATGTTGCTAATGCTTCAGCATTTTAACTTCATTTATGCTTCAAAGGGCTAGAGATAATTCTGTTGTCTTGATTCTTCAAATACCTAAAATAAAATTACAATTCATTGCTTCCATTGGAAATAAGCACTTTTAGGAAGAGCATTTCCTTCCTGAGGCAGAGATAAAGTACCTTGCTGGGACTGAGCTCAGCTAAGGCAGCTGATTGCTCATAAAGAAAGAAGCCTGCCGGTAGTCTTTGAAGTTAGCCCTGGAACAGGGGAAGATGTTTGAAGGTTGCACTTCAGTCCCATTAAAAGAAAGGCAACTGTGCATAGCCTCATCTGTATACTTCTGTGGCTATGGCAAAATGCTTTCTAAGTTCAGTATTCTATACTTGAATTTAGGGAAGTAATTGTCTAAATTCTGCTAAACAAGCTGCTTTCTCTGGTACTTGCTCATTTGAAATCTAGAAATCAGAGCTCTGCCTTAAGTGTATTTTATATTCTGTGTTCAGTGTTAGAGAGTTGGAAGAGCCTGGCAACAGTCTGACCCCGTTCACCTTCCTACACGCTGTGTTGTTCTGGAGACTTTACGCTAAGTGGGAGCAGGACAAGCAAGTCTGAGATGAATGAGTCTGCTCTCATTGTTTTCTTTCATGAAGAACAACTAAAACACAAAAATACAGTCCGCTGTACAGAGCTAATAATAGTCCCAAAAAATACTGGCATCCAGTTCAGCTTTTAGATTGCATTTGATGTTTGAAAACTATTTTTTAATGCTAATCTGGTATTATGATAACAGCTCAGCTAACTACTATCTTGTTTTTCTGTTGTAGTACAATAGAGTTTGGATCCCTGATAATGACGAAGTTTGGCAGTCTGCCGAAATCACAAAAAACTACAAAGCTGGAGACCGTTTACTCCATGTGCAATTAGAAGATGGAACTGTAAGGAGAAAAGTGTTAATTACTATGGGGTTTGCTGAGATATGTTTATGTAGAAACATTGGATTCACCATTATGGGATCTAAATGACTTGTCCATATTTTCTTTTATGCTAACCCTGCAGTGACCAGAATTTTATCATATTGAAATTTGTACAGTAAACAGTTGTTACCTAAAAATATGAAGAGCACAGTTCTACTACCTGTGTACCATTAGTACAGAACAGATACGTCAGAGATCACTTTTGAAACAAGCACTGAAACTCATCTTAAGTTGAAGTAAATCAAATGTGCAAGGGCGGGCATAGTTATCTCTCACAGAGCTCTAGCTGTTGCTTTTTTTTTTTTCTTAAAGCTGTTGCTTTAATTAAGATTTGTTAATTTTAGTATCTGAGTTCTTCACAGATTTAGTATTTTGAAGAAAGTATTTCTGTATTTCTGTTCTGTTAAGACAAGTATTAAATATATTATTAAATGAATTTGTTGGAGGAAACAGAAATGAGTTTTAAGCTGTGTAAAGAGAACGGAAGGGTTGCAAGTAAGGATAGTTTTAGAGCTGACTTAAGTTCTGACGAGGTGTTTACTTTCGTTCAATTGCAGCTGGTCTTCCATTTTCATTCATACTTAGAAATACATGTGTGTTTAGAGAGGTAAACGCATTTCCTATTTTTACATATTTCAATACAAAAACTTGTAAATAAAGAGAATGTAGCTTTCTTTTTCATAGGCAATGAAGAGCTCCATCTTAGTTCCATGATCTCCAAGTCCCCTAAGTTCAGTGGGGTGTATGGAATTGATGAAATAGAAAACATGATCAGACACGGCTCCCAGTAACTTTGTGTGAAGGTAGAAAATCGGTTTGTGGTTATGCAAACATAACGCATGTTATGATATTTCAGGTCAATTTCTTTGACAGGAACTGAATTACCATGTTGATCCAGCTGCTTTGCCCCCCCTACGAAATCCTGACATACTTGTTGGTGAAAATGATCTCACTGCACTTAGTTATCTCCATGAACCAGCTGTTCTACACAATCTTAAAGTTCGTTTTGTGGAGTCTAAGCTTATCTACACCTATAGTGGTAAGCAAAGTAAGATGCAAGGTTTAAAAAATAATTTTTAAAATTAAAAGAAAAATTTAGGATTAGTGTGCAGTATGATGTGGGGAATGTTCTCCTCAAGTATATTTTAACTCATTCAAGGTAACTCATTTTTGTGATAATATTAACGTGCTTGTTGATCAGGATCTACGTAGTTTAGAAAATATTGCTATTTGTATCAGTTTAACTCTTGTTGCTAAAAACTGGCATTTCACTGAGCTAACCTGTTTTATTTTTGTTTTGTATACTTGCTTGTAGGAATAATTTTGGTTGCAATAAACCCCTACAAACAGTTGCCAATATATGGAGATGCTATTATTCATGCATATAGTGGGCAAAACATGGGGGACATGGATCCACATATATTCGCTGTGGCAGAGGAAGCATACAAGCAAATGGCAAGGTTCAGTATGTTGTTTAATGTCTGCAAACAACACCTGAAGTCTAGTGGTAGTCAGTGTTAATTGTAATTTAATTTAACCGTGTATGTGCCACTGGCTATTAAGAATATCTTTGAATGGGTGGCTGAACTAGAGGAGGAGTAATTCCATAGCCAGCTGAGGCATTTCTAGAACTCATAACTATTTTCATTCTTGATGAGGAGCAAAACACTGTCTTAGATGAGTGAATATCAATGACATCAGCCTAGAGGTTACATCTAAAGAAGAGTGAGAGAAGAACAGATGGAAGATGGAACTGTTAAGAGAGCTGACCCCAGCTATGTTGCCATACATTTGTTTCATATATATAATTCTTACATTTATACATGCATTTTAGACATGTCTGATTTAAACAGTCTGTTTATTTGGTTTTAGAAATAACAAAAATCAGTCTATTATAGTCAGTGGAGAATCAGGAGCTGGAAAGACTGTGTCTGCAAGATATACTATGAGATACTTTGCCACTGTGAGTAAGTCAAGCAGCAATGCACATGTGGAGGATAAAGTGCTGGCTTCCAATCCAATAACTGAGGTGAGTTTCAGAGAATATCTATCAAGTTTCCACTTGTCAAGGAAAGAATATTGAGAGCTGCCTGAGCTAGATACCTAAATTAGAAGTTCAGCCTCTGAACGTTACTGATGAAATGAGGTAGTGTCAGCTTCAGGAACATTCAGGTTCTGCCTAACTTACCAGTGGCCCTTTGGAGGCTCTAGTTTACCTCCAGAGTTTTATCTGACCACATCCTGTTAATTAGATGATGATAAAACAGTATTATCCTGTTGTTTGTTTTATTAATTGGAATGGAAACTGTTTAAGTTCCTTATGGTGGGAAAATGTACTTTCTCTAATTCCAGTTTATGTAGTGTTATACTACTTGACTTGTGGCTTATCTTCAAATTTGGGCTTCAGAATTTAAATCTCGCAGCTCAGTGCTGAGATTGATCATCGAACACCATTGATTTTAGGAACTTGTAGTTGAGTCATGTTTTGACAAAAATATTGCTCTGAAAGGTGCAAGTAAAACAAATTCTAAAAGTTTGAAATTTTGGTAGGCTGTCGGCAATGCAAAAACCACACGGAATGACAATAGCAGTCGATTTGGAAAATACACTGAAATCAGTTTTGATCAGAGTTACCAAATCATTGGAGCTAACATGAGAACATACCTGCTTGAGAAATCCAGAGTTGTCTTTCAGGTGGGTAAGTTAAAAGCAATCTATGTCAGTATAGCTACTGATGTACTACCCTTTACTAGTTGCATATAGAAAAAGTTACATGAAGTTCTGAAAAGTATGTCTGATCAGCATTTGATTTCTTTTTTAATAAGTTTGATTTATTTGTTATTAGCTAATAGTATTTATAATAAGAAACGAATTTATTTTGTGTTCTTTCTTATGTTAAGTGGAGGATGTATCTCAGGGACAATTCCCTGAGATAAACACAAGAAGTATTTGAGAAATCTGTGACTTTCAGTCACAAAAGTAACACATACCAGTTGTATCTGGAAAGGAGCAGAGTATATGGGGCAGAGAGTCTCGGTAGAAAACTGGCTCAAAATTTATAAGGCCAGGGGTTACTGCATGTGACTTGTTACAGTGTCAGAGCATAATTGTGATAATCTACTAAAGAAAGCAATTTACTTTATAAAGCTGTTTCTACAGAGTTTTCCTTTTTAGTAGTATTGCAACTTTTTAAGTACTATGAAAAATAATTCTATATATCTGCTGTCTGAAGGATAGAAAAATCCTTCAGGCATTTGAAATAGAGAAATAAAATAGAGAGTTTTCTGAGTTACCATGGGAAAGTGTTTCAGCTGGCACTCCAGTTTTTATTACAGTATTTGTCAGTTCTTACTAGTTGATGGTTGTTCAAGCTGAGGAAATTATTAGAGTAACAGCCTCGGGGAAAGAACTCAGCATATCAGTAATGGAAATAAAGGATACTTGCCTTTACCACTTTCAGAGCTCCTGTTGACGCCCTAAATGTGCCATTTTAATATTGTGCAATTTCTTTGCCAAACTGTGTTACAGCAGAATTTAGCCTTCAAGTTTCATTATCTCTTTACAGTAGTGTTGAATAGCAAATGTTTTTCTGTTTATTTTTTACTTTTTTTGTTTTGTTTTCTTTCTCTAATGATATTCTTTGCTTTAATTTACAGTCAGAAAATGAGAGAAACTACCATATATTTTATCAGTTGTGTGCATCTGCTATGCAACCTGAATTTAGGCATCTTAAATTGGGTAGGTGTCAAGAAAATAACTTAGTCTTTTTTTTTGCATTGCAGTATTTTAAAGATTGGATTTTCAAATGCTAGGATGTTAAGTGCTTTATAGCATAAATCTCACAGACTTACAAAGGGACTTGTATTTTTGAGTCACTTAGCTATTAATCCCGCTTGTATTGAACTTGGTAGCAAATCCCTAGTAACGTGAATAGCGCATGATCAAGTAACTAAGTGTCTTTTAAAATCTTATGCTAATACTTTCTGTAGTGATAGATGCCGTAATGACAGTTTAGGGGCTTGATTCATTTATCTACAAAGAAGCTTTAATGCCACCTGGAAGAAGTGGACCTCATGTATATCTTTGCTCAGTCTTCATTCCTGTTTGCTTATTAGATCAAGTATTAAGATTGCTAGGAATTATGAATTCTAATTTGTGTCATCTTAACTGAGTTGGGCACATGGATTTCTCTCAGAAAAAGAGGACCTCTGGGTCATTGCTGAAGAGCTGTCATCTGACAGCAGCTTTAATTTTCTGGTGTTACAAGAGTCTTTAACAAGTGGCTATCCCCAGTCCCAAATTTTCCAGCATTACAAGTTTTGCTTCTTATCTATAGGAAGTGCAGAAGAATTTCACTACACAAGAATGGGTGGCAGCACGGTAATAGAAGGAGTTGATGACAGAGCAAATATGGTGGAGACTCAGAAGACGTTTGCCTTACTGGGTAAATTCTTGGGGATACCTTTTCAATACATGTGAAAAAAAATATTTTTTCTGAAATGGGCAAAGGTGAATTGTTTCTGAAGTGTCTTAAACATTAGTAGTGATTAATAAAATACTTTCTTTCATAGCTTATCCTTTGCTCTGTTGGTCTGTTTTTAAAGTACTAGGCAAGAGCAAATGGCTGTTAGCAACTGGTATTCATCATTAATGACCAAAGTCACTAAGGGCTGGAGTCTTCTTGGCCCTCAAACTAACATGCTGTGACAGAAGTGGAATTGGAAGCTTCTTTGCCCCTCTATGGCTTAAGTGAAAGCCAAATGAGACTTGAGCTGGCACCCAGGGTTGTACGGGAATTTATTTAATCTCTCATCAGATCAGACAGGCAGAAAGTAGGCATAATGAAAGCTTTGCATAGTAGTCTGCAGAGGTGCTGTACAATTCTTGGCTACACAACAAAGCATGTAATCCAGAATTGTGCTATTTTAATTAATTGTACTGTTTCCGAGTATTTAAAATAATCAAGAATTTTTTTTTTAGGTCTGAAGGGGGATTTTCAGATGGATGTTTTTAAAATGCTGGCAGCCATCCTGCACTTAGGCAATGTGGAAATAGTAGCAGTTGGAGATGAAAGATCATCCATCAGAGTACGAAAGTAGCTCATTCTGATACCAACATTTTCCTTTGTATTCTATGCCAGAAGTCCTTTAGCAATAGTTTGTCTCGTATCTAGGGCTCAGAGCAGAATTAAATCTGGTATGATAAACTTGAGAGGTTTCTCCATCGTTATCTGTATAGAATCACAGCAAGTGTTTATGCAAATCCTATTGCGTGCCTGAGTTCAGAAAGTCTGAACGAAAGGCAGAATGTGGTAAGAGAACCCCATATCCAATTGATGCACGGCTGTTGGAAAAGCCATTTGGAACTGTCTGCAGAATACAGGAAACAGCATTGTCAAAGCTGCTCAGAGTGTGTCCCAGCAGACTACGCGAGTCTAAAAAGCAAGGACACCTAAACATAGACTAAAGTAACTTATTTTTTCAGTATTTAAATCCAAAGCATCTCACTCAGTCTAAGTTTTTCCCCTATATCTGGAGCTCTATCCAATATTACTGGATTTAGCTCTTGGTGTTGTGGAAAAGTAAACAGAGCCCCTTGCCCATCTGAAAAAGAGTCATAGTTTCATGCCAGTGGGGCCAATATTTCATTATCTAGACAACAGTTAAAGTATTAAGTGTAATCTAATAATATTTATTTGTTTTCTTTAAAGCTGGAAGATAAACATCTCAGTATATTCTGTGAACTTCTGGATTTAAAGTGTGACAAAATGGCACAATGGTTGTGCCACCGCAAGATTATCACTACTGCAGAGACAGTAATAAAGCCAATGACAAGAGCTCAGGCTTGTAATGCAAGAGATGCTCTCGCCAAGAAGATTTATTCTCATTTATTTGACTTTATTGTGGAAAGAATTAACCAAGCTTTGCAGTTTCCTGGCAAGCAGCATACCTTTATTGGTGTTTTGGACATCTATGGGTAAGGATATCTCTGGAAACAAGTTGAAATACTTTTAAGTTGTGCCTTTGCTTTCAAGTTGATAAGAGGCATTTTTCAATTTGTGCTGCTAATGAATTTAGAGGGGTTTGTTTTACTAAAAGGTCATAGTCATGTAATTCCTTATCATCCAGAGTATTGAAAATGTTCAGCAACTATAAATATTAGTATTTTTTGTGAATGAGGTTTAAATTAATTTTTGATATGGTACTTCTAGATTTAACTCTGGATTTTTAAACTTTGTTATGTCTGGTTACGTCAGCTTGTAGGGAAGTTTTCCAATGCTTTAGCATCTTCATTAGTCTTACGGCTATTTAATTTTCTTAGAAACATTAGGATGGCTCCAGAGTCTTAGAAGGATACTATTTAAATATCAAGGGATATGTTTTTCTTATTTGTTATGTGTTCCAGCTTTGAAACATTTGATGTGAACAGTTTTGAACAGTTTTGCATCAATTATGCCAATGAAAAACTGCAGCAGCAATTTAACCTGGTATGTTCCTCTATTTGTTACAGTTCTTTATCTTATTTTGCTTCAGTTTTGACATTATCAATAACACATATTAGCAAATGTTGTTTGTATTTGGGTAATGGATATTTCTGGATAATGGCTATTCAGTAATAGATAAAAATATTTTCTTTTTATATATATACATACCTACACACAGATAGATAAATGAAAATTTCTGAGTTTATTTTCTTTCAAGACAGACATGTAGTATACTACTAAATAGAGAAATATTTTGTTTTTGTCCTATGTATACCATCACCCACATGCACACATTGTAGTTATTTTCTTCCTTAGTTGTTACCTTATGTTTTCATAATTTTCACCCATCTAGCATGTCTTTAAACTTGAGCAAGAAGAGTATATGAAGGAAGATATCCCGTGGACTTTAATAGACTTCTATGACAACCAGCCTGTCATTGACCTTATTGAAGCTAAAATGGGAATTTTAGAACTTCTGGATGAAGAGTGCTTGGTAATTTAAAAATTCTTGTATTTAGAGCTCACACACACAAAAAAAATTACATGGATTTTCACAATTTGGGCTTGTAATCCATATTTTATCCTTCTGAATGGGAAGCAGAGAATTTTCCTCATAAATGGAATGTGAATGTTTGCCTTCTATTTGGTAATTTTAATTTTAAGCCACTTGGTTTATTTTTCTTTTATAAAATTAAGAACCTAAAACTAGGTGCTTACCTAGAAGCTAACCCAGCAACTAGATTTCTTCGCTGTGAGGGCAGTGCAGTACTAGAACAGGTTAAGCAGAGGGGCAGTGGGATCCCCATCCTTGGATCCTTTCCACATTTGAGTTCAGACAGCAGCTTGATCTAGTTTTGATATAAAAGAACGTGTTTTGTAAGTTCTTGTTGAATGCACCAAACCTACATCTTAGCTTTTTGTTTTTCAGCCTTACTGTTTTTTCCTCTGTGCACTCTCCTGGCTGTAGTAATTCCTGAATCTATGTTTTTTTTCTTCTACATATATATAGTTCCCTTAGGCTTCCAAACTTATTGAGGTAGCTTCGTCATTGAAGAACAGGGCAGGGAAAGGTGAGCCCTGTTAAACTCATCTCTAGAAAGTGTTTTGGTCATACTGGCAAGTCATACTTCTCAGAATCCAAACCATGGAGTCATATGGGAAGAAATTAGGGAATATTCCCTTACTCAAACTGTTATTCTGCTCATTAACATTCTCAGGGATCAGATTGTCCCTGATTGTAGGTAGCATCCTCTCAGGACAAAATGATCTATGACTTAGAGGATCAACTCTAGGCATCAAATTTGTGGATTAATACGACCTTCTTTCTTAAAATGGCTTGCTACCGAGAACCACAGGCTAGTCTGAAAAGACAAAAGACAAAACCTGGTTGTTATCAAGCCTCTAACTGACTGAAGAGGCTTTACTCAGACAGCATTTATTGATAGTGAACAGTTTTACTGTTTTTAACATTCCAGCAGAGTTTTGATAAAGAGATTGCCCTTCCCATTTTTAGTTACCTCATGGAACAGATGAAAACTGGCTTCAAAAGCTATATAATAATTTTGTCAATAAAAACACACTCTTTGAAAAACCGAGGATGTCAAACACGTCTTTCATCATTCAACACTTTGCTGATAAGGTAAGGTATAAACAACTCTATTTCTTCACTGTGTTTGTAACAGTAGCTTCGGAAAAGAAACAAACTTAGCAAACAGAGGAAATATTAACCAGGCTTGTTTGGAACTTACCTAAAATCGATCTTTGATACATAGTACTAGTTATTTATTGGTAGTATTGCCTGTAACATGCCATTTAAACATACAAAGTGCTTAAGATAATGAATTTAAGAGTATAAAAATAAATCATGAAGGTATGGAGGCAGAAAAAGAGTACAATGTAAATAAAATAGTTAAGATTGTAGTGCATATACATTTTAGTCTCAGTTATTTACAATTCAAATGTAGTATTCCCATTTGATTTGAAATCATAGAATAATGAAGAGAGGAGGAAAAAAATTCCTAATGAAGGCAGGAGGAAATTGCGATTGCTAGTGGATTCTGATAGGTTATCCTGCTTCTAACTCTGCAGTTTGCATATATTTATGCTTGCTAGAATGAAACTGGAAAAAGCGGAGGTTCAGCCATCGTGTTTAAGATTAGTAAGGAGCTGTTGGCCCGCTTAGAGAGAAAAGTGACTGTTATGTTAACTGTTCACGTATTGATGAAAAGTTAATGATTTCACCTGTTTGCACAGGTAGAATATAAATGTGAAGGATTTCTGGAAAAAAACAGAGATACTGTACATGAAGTATTGATTGAAATCTTGAAAGAGAGCAAGGTTTGTGAACAATCAGTAATGATAAATTTTCTGAATACTTGATTTTACAGGAATACATTCAGATCTGATTTTAAAAGATTTGTTTGGATAAAAAGATTTTCTTTTAATAGATTGAATCAATTAGTTCAGTCAATTTTTATAAATATTCTACAAGTGTGTATCTTTAACATTAAAATAATATACAAGATGGAAAAACAGTATTCAACTTTTTCATATATGTGCATTTACTCTGCTAGTTGTGTTACATTTTTTTTTTTTTTCTTAATGTCTCCATTGAAGAGCACTCTGGAATCCTTGTAAATGAACAATTCAGTTGTTTTTGTTTTTTTTTCTATAGTCATTACATGCAGCTTTGATAGGTAGTTTATCATTAACCACTGCCTTTGTTTATTCTTCAAAAGACATTAAGAGAATGCCAGGGCAGGGAAAACATCACAACTTATATGTGCCTGCCACTTCCCATCTGCTTGAAGGCCCTGTCCCTTTCAAGTCTACAGCCTTGAGACTTGAGGATTGCTACTGAGAAGCTAACTTAAGCTGACCAAACCCCATATTCTTAAATTAAATATTGTGAAAATATAACCTTAAGTGGCCTTATTTTTAACTGTTCTGTATTTATGTACATGTTTGCTTATATTGAAGTGGCTTTGCAGGCATACTTAACAGTTGTTCAGTTTTGTTTTCACCGTGAAACATGTAAGTGCTTCACAATAGACTCAGAATTGCTGTAACTGTTTCTTTGATTGTTGTTTGTGGGTTAAAGGTTTGGTTCCAAGTCCTGCAATACCTGGCCTAAGCATTAAGGTGGATGAGTTTTGCATTTTCCATAATAGTAAATGTAACTTTTATTTAAATGTTATTATGGTTACACAGTATTTAACTGTGATTCTTTCACCACACTTTCAGTTTCATCTGTGTGCAGATTTTTTTCAAGACAATCCAGTGTCCCTTTCACCTTTCAGTTCAACTGTAAGCATCAAATCTGCAAGACCTGTTCTCAGGGCACCTAACAAACAACTCCGTCTGACTGTTGGCAGCAAGGTACTACATAAACATGCTATTCTGTGATGCTCGTACTTTCAGGGAAGTGTACTGGGCAGTCTGAGACTACGATACTGTATTCTACTACTGTTCACAGGGGACTATCCAGTTTTCAGTGCAGCAAGAGTCAGCCACAGTGTGGTGCTCCAGGTCTGGGTATAAGTACGCGTGTTTAATTTATATATAGGAGACTGCTCGGTAACACAGGACTGTTAAATTTCCTGCATTTAAGCTCTAAACCCCAAGTAAATCTCCCAGTGTCCAGCCAAAACCTAACAAATAATAAAACCCCTAAGATTTGACTTCTTACTTAGCTGTAAATGTTTCATTCACAAAACTGTTATGTCTAATATTTTCTAGTTCCGGAGTTCTTTGTCTTTACTTATGGTGACGCTCAATGCAACCACCCCGCATTATGTACGATGCATAAAGCCAAATGATGAGAAGTTGCCTTTTGAGTAAGTATGTTAGCGGTGTTGAGCTGTTACATTAGCTTTAAAATTTAAAGACTACTTTTCTATTTCACAGTAGCTACATGTCAGCAAGCTAAATTCTTATTGTGGTACAAATTCCCATAAAGAGCATATTTTTCCTTTCAAGATAGCTGAAGTAAAAAAAAAAATTTAAAAAATCTTACATTGTCTCACGATTATTGCAGTGAGATCTCATTATTCTGTGTAATAGCAATGAGGGGGGAAATTGCTTGGTCACTATAAACCCATGTCTGAATTAGACTAGAAGAGTGTATCATAAGTTGTGAATGGTTTATGCATAAACGGTGTGCTAAAGAGTACATAGAGAGAGTTTCTTCCCAATAGACTGCTGAGGGGCTTTATATCTCAGCATGTTTTGTGCTGAGTGCGGCATGATTCTTTGCCACTTGCTGATATGAACTGTCACAGGAAACAGGACTTTTCATGAGACAAATAAATACAGTCTTTTTTGTTTTGAGGAAGAAAAAGAAAGCCCAGGTACTCCCTATCACATACTAAGAAAAAAAAAAGTAAGACATAGTATAAAAAGTAGGAAGCTCTGTCCTATAGGCAGAAATAGAAATCCGGCTAGAAGAATGGTTCTAATTGTTATAGCATACCAAACTCAGCAAAAATGTAAAGTATAACTTTGCTTTTTTAGGTTCGATTCAAAAAGAGTTACTCAGCAGCTGCGAGCTTGTGGTGTTTTGGAAACTATTCGAATTAGTGCACAGAGCTACCCATCCAGGTAGGGATAGCAGTGGACCTCCATATCTCAAAAAAATACTTAGGTGTCTCTTAAATTAATTGCATTTTCTAACTTCTAATTTTCCAGGTGGACTTACATAGAGTTTTTCAGCCGTTACAGCATTCTTATGACACAGCAGGAACTCTCTATAAATGATAAGAAGCAGATTTGCAAGATCGTTTTGCAGCGGCTAATCCAGGTTAGCTTGTATGCGCTGACCCATTGTGTATCTATTACTGATGAAAGGTCTCTTTCGCCAAGAGCAGTATCTCACTCCTCAAATAGGAAAGATACTTACATTATTACTATCTTCCCTGATTTAGTGTGTTGTACATAGGCTTGCAAGTCAATACCCTTGTGTTGTGACACAGTCATGATATGGCCGTAGAGGATGTCATAATGTGACAGAGGATTTAACTTGTCTGTGCTTAATATCTTCGCCTGTAAAATGAAAGATATTCTACCTATATTTATAAACCAGTGAAGAGTAAATGGTATACATTTGTCAAGTATTAGAGGTTTATGCATGGAAGAGGATGGTGGAATGCAGCATAGAGGACAACTGTTCTGAGAATGTGCTGTTTTGCATATTGCTCTTCTTTGTTAGACAAGCCTGTAGTGATGAGGCTGGTCCAGATCAAGCCAGTGATTCAAGTCAGCATGTCAGGACTGAGTTCAGTCTCAGGCGCAGGCCTAC
Organism: Eurystomus gularis; assembly: GCA_013400335.1. NCBI lineage: Eukaryota > Metazoa > Chordata > Aves > Coraciiformes > Coraciidae > Eurystomus > Eurystomus gularis. The sequence continues at coordinate 19,668 of VZZY01014342.1, read as the reverse complement.
TTGCAACATAGCCCCAGCACAGGCCAAAGGTGAGAGCCTGAGCTTACAAGCATCTTCTCCCATGAGCTTTTGCTCACGTAGCTCACTGATTCCAGGCCAGACATGTGTGCCAAAAGGTAGTATTGAGCCCAGGGAACCAGACCTGTAGGAGGGGATGAAAAGGTTGCTTTCAAGGCCTTGATGGTAAGTCTGGATCCTCACTGAGGATCAAAGAAGGCAGAGAGAATATTCTTACTTAGCAAGATCATGTCATTTCAGAAGAGCTTGCCTGAAGTGACAGTTCATAAAAGGAAGAGAGTGTCTCGTCTACACTAATAAACAAAAAGCTTAATACACCTATTGTTTTATTTTTCAGGATTGTAACCAATATCAGTTTGGGAGAACAAAAATTTTCTTCAGAGCAGGACAGGTTGCTTACTTAGAAAAACTGCGATCAGATAAACTGAGACATGCATGCATCATGATCCAAAAGAGTGTTCGAGGCTGGCTGCAGCGGAAGAAATTCCTTCGCATCAAACAAGCAGCTATTATAATACAGCAGTATTTCCGGGGGCAGCGGACTGTACGGTACTTTTGGCTCAGTAGTGCATTTGCTGTTAGGGCGTGCCTGAAGGGATACAGAAGGTCAAACGAATGCCCAACACTAATTTGGAAGTGTAATTTTTACAGATGAGCAGTTCACATTGTATTTCCATTTCCTCTTGATCGTAATTATGGACTTGAAAATGTTCAAGTTATTCAGGTGATAAGAAGAAAATACTCTAGCAGATTTCAGATGTTTTCTTCCAGATTCCCAAGAGGGTTGTCTACCTGTAAGCTCAGTCCTTAGCTGATGATGCTTGACCCGGTTGTTGGCTTGGGCTTACTGCTTAGCTTCAAAGCCAGAGAAGAAATCAGGTAGCAGAAAGGAAAAGCAATTTGCAAAGGTCTACAAATTAGTGTGTACACACTATTACAAGGAATTATGCAGCAGAGAAACTGCACCGGTCATTCACAGAGCAGACTGAGAGGAAGGTGGCTTTATGTAGGTTTTGAAATTTTCAGGAGGAGACCATCAGAACACTTGCTTGTGGAACAGATTTCAAAGATGGTGAATAATTCCCTCTCTTTCACTTTAATTGAAGAAAAAAATGTATTTTAGATAGTGGATGCCTGTTTTCAATTTCTTCTGGGTTTTTTGTGTGTAATTTGACTGACTGAGGGAATGAGCATAAGAAATCTAATGTGACCTAAATAAAGTTTGTCTTTGAATTCAGGCAAGCTGTAACTGCAAGAACTCTGAAGCAAACATGGGCAGCTATAATTATTCAGAAATACTGTCGGGGTTACCTGGTCCGTAGACTTTGCCAGCTCATCCATGTGGCTGCTGTAACAATTCAAGCTTATACAAGAGGATTTCTAGCAAGAAAAAAGTATCGGAAGGTACAGCCTATCAAAAATCTTATTTCAGTAGCTGGAAGCAGCTATTGCTCTACAGGAAAGATGGAGACAAGGACAATGATTCCAGATACTTTACCTTTTGCATGTCTAGTACTCATATCTTCTATTCTGGTTTTGTATTGTTATTAATACACAGTGGTTTAGTTCTAATCTCTGAACTCCCAAGAATTCTGTCTGGTTTATACTTGATGTGATTACTACGGTGGTTCAAGTATTTCCGCAGTCTGGGTATTTCAGTATTTTGATAATTCTGTGAGAAGCATTGTCATGACTAGGGTGTGTAGATTCACATAGTGTTATAACAGGTGCTGACTGAACCATAGATAATTACAAACAGTTGTTAATATGTTATTTTAAAGATGCTTGAAGAACACAAGGCTGTGATCCTTCAGAAATATGCCCGTGCATGGCTTGCCAGGCGCAGATTTCAGAATATTCGGCGGTTTGTGTTGAATATCCAGCTTTCATACAGGGTGCAGCAACTGCAGAAGAAGATAGAAGAACAGGTGAGGGACACCAGTCAGCTTATGATTTGTCCGATTTTTTTTTTATTATAGCTGTTTTATTCAGAGCTGTCACATTTTCTAGGCGCTTATGTGAATTACAATATTTGTACTTGACAAGACAGAGCAGTATGTAAGGAATACGTCCTTTACAACAGACTACTAATATTCTTCCTACATCTGGGGTGGGAAGAATCATCTAGAGCTTCTTCATATTTTGGGGCTAGTTGTGCCAGTGAGAAGAGTCTGCAGTGAACATTTTGTTTTACTGTTTCTTAAGTAGCCTGTCCAGTTTCTGGATGGGGTTACTTTTATTAAGATGAAGGAGGTGTGAGATACTGTTCTAGTGCAACATACTAAATAACTTTGGGGAATTCTATATTATGTTTATTCTGCAGCTTATTTTTGAGAGCCATACCAGCCAAATAGTCTTTAAGGTGGTAGCTTTAATCTAATTGATGAAAACATCCTTGGTTGGAATAATGACTGTTATGAGATGGTGAGCAGAAATAGGTCAGGTGCTTCCTTCAGAATTCCATTAAATGGTTTCAGGTGCTTTAACCTGTGTTGCTCATTGTAGAGTAGAGAAAATCATGGTTTGCTGGAACGCTTGACCAGTCTGGCTTCAACTCATATGAATGACATGGACACAATTCAGAAACTCGAGTTAGATCTTGAAAAGTTAACTGCCCAAAAGAGAACATCTGAGGAGAAAGGGAAAAAATATAAAGAGGACACTGAACAGGTAAATTTTTATTGCCATCTGGGTGCTCTTTGTTTAAATATTTTTTTCAGTTGCTGGATTTATCAAATGTATGATTCAAGAGTTACTAACTTCACTTTTGAGGGGGTATGGCAGGGAAAGAAGGGAGTCCACATATGCTTGTTAAAATGTAAGACCTTTGGTGACCTATTTCTACCTCCTTTGTAATTTGTATATTATGCTTACTTTTTCTGTGTACAGAAAATCTTAAAACTTGAGAATCAGAATAAAGAATTACAAGAACAGAAAGAGACCTTAGAAATAAAGCTCCAAGCAAAAACAGAGGAAATGAAAGGTAACATAACTAAGAGGAGTTTTAAAGGGGTTAGAAAGCGAGGTAAATTATAAAGTCAGGTTTTCAGTAAAGGTAAATGACTTTTGTTCTAACAAAAGCAATGGAAATGCTGAATTTACAGTAAATTAGAAGTTGGCCTTAAGCTTTTCTTGCTTAGGAAGTGTAGTGCAAATGCTTTTAATTTAATAATATCAATTGAATTTGTTCTTTCAGTAGCAAAAGCTCTCCTCCTATTATGTTTCCTGTCTCATGCATATGTATTCATTCAAAGTGTTGCTTTGTCCTTTAATATATTAATATATTTTGTTTAATATATTTGTTTCTTTAATACACTGCTTTTAAAAATCTAATTTCAAAGGACACAGGCAGCACATGAGATCAAGTATACTTTAGATGAATAACATTTTGGTGTTTCAGAACCTTATTTTATTTACATTACTTGTAAAATTTATTATCGTAATTTTTGGCACTTGAGAGAGCAATTTCACGCTTAAAATATGTTAAAGATTACTTGCTAAAACAAAACCTCTCATTGTGGTCATATTGTTTTAATAAATGCACATAATTGCATGAAGGTCTTTGAAATATTGAAATATTTTTTGACAGAGAAAATGGATGACCTCACGAAGCAACTCTTCAATGATGTACAAAAAGAAGAAAATCAGAGAATGTACGGAATCTGATTTTTATTGCTTTGAAACAGCATTCATTTTCTTTCTCTGCCTTCCTTTCTCCTGCTGTAAATGTAATACACTTACATCACTTATGAATCTGTCAGTGTTCTTGGACATCTATGCTAGTACTAAAGTACTTCTTGTACAGTTGAGGAAAAGCACATGCTTGTTTGTGGGTCAGTCACATGCATGAAGTTATATTGTAGACTTGGGACTGTTCTGGCTTTTGCAGTTTCCTGTCCTTTCATGGGTCTTTCTGAGAATTGAAAGGCAACCCTGATCATAATGTTTTCTTTGGAGATCTCCTCAGAATTCAGTCAGGACTGGAAGAGCAGCTGATGGCTATACCAGTCAGAATTGCTGTGAAGTGAATATTAAAGGACAGAAATGAAAGACCCAGCCTGAAGGAAAGGCAATGTTTGCAAAGGACATTTGGTTAAAAATGTAGTGGGAAAAAATTTTTAATTCCACCCGCCCCCACCTCCCTTGATATTTCATTGGCAGTATTAAAAGTCCTATTATTTAGCAATAAGTGGTTGTTGCTTTGCAGCATGCTTTTCTCAGATAAGAGTTTATTTCCCAGTAACTCTTTTCCAGTATAAGACAGAGAACCTTAGGGACCAGATAAATGCTGTCCTCTGAAGTGAGGAGTGCAGTCAGTCACAGTTCCTGAGGGTTGAAAGCTGTGTGGTGTTTCAGCTCAGTCTGATTTCAGTTGCAAATAACTCAGACTATACTAAGAGGACTTCTTTGCTAGTTTTTCTGCTTTGCCCATTAGCTGTGTTATATTGGAAGCCAGTCCATTCCAGCAGGAACTAGCAGAAAATGGAAAGCTTCTTGCAGTGTTTTACTGAGAAGGACATGGGGCTTTCTGTTGCCATGTCCTTCTTCAGTGCTGACTGTGGCCATAAATGTAGCAGAAAGCTGCTCAGGTAGGCTAACTCTCAAAGAGATAAAGAATTAGCCTTTAAGTGGATAAAATTCAGTTTTGCCTTGGAATTCAGTCCCAGTATCTGAATTAGGTGTCAGGAAATCTAGGGATGTTCTCATCCCATTATCCTCCATTTTGTAAATTGATTCTGAGGATTTAGGATAGCATTTTCAAGTAATTATGGTTCATTTAGGTTTTCTTCAATGAAACACCCTTCAAATTAAAACAAAACCAAAACCCACTCTTTCAGTTACGAATGTAGGAAAATAAAACCACCTTTTCATTGTCTTGTTTAGGATACTTGAGAAAAATTTCCAAAATCAGAAGCAGGACTATGAAAAGGAGATTGAATTGCTCAAAGGAGAAATTAAGGTTCTGAAAGAAGAAAAAACTCAGCTACAACATCAAATTCAGCAAGAAATTGTCGTTCAGGATGGCTTGAAAATGGAAGTAGGACAACTTACAAAACAAGCACAGGTAAAGTATAACGCATTTCATCCAGGAGTGTCTGCTAGATAAAGAAAGTAGAGAATGTGGGTGTTTTATTTCTAGATTATCCTCACTAATTTTTTTATCTCCAGTGCATTTTTAGAAGTTGTAGTTAACCAGCTGTATTTGATACACTATGTTGCATTGATTTCATGTAGTATACAATATGAGTAAGTTATTGCTTGGAGAAATTAGCGCATGTTTTGAAGAGTGATTGTGCCTGAATATTTATAAGTTTAATTGTGTGGATCTTTTTATCTTCCTTTTTTACAAGGGTCTCTTAGTTTCTCAGGGGATTTTTCATAACTGTAGTTTATAAACTGAACCTGAAAGTGGTTTCTTTATGTAGAGTCTTTTTTTTTTTTCCTCTGATTCAATTTCATGACACAAACGTTTTCACTGCATGACGTTACTGTTCTACTCTGACACCGGAGAACCAGATGCTTTAAATACAACACATTTTAAGCTTTTTACTGTATTAATCTGTTCTTAATTACAATTATCTTTATGATTTAACTGATACTCAGCCCTTGTCATTCAATCCTTGTATCAGTCTATAATTTTTGTCTGATTCAGAAAATACCTGAGTTGCAAAAGGAAATTGAACTGCTGCAGACACAAAAATTGGATGTTGAAAAGCAGTCCCAGTCACAGAAACGAGAATTGAGGGGTAAGCTACATACTAGATAATGCGGAGAACTTACCAAGTACAATGTGAACCAGGTCAGTTTAAACTATTTCTTCTAGGTGAGCTTTGACAAAAACCAAGTCCTCTTTCACATTCCATGGTGATTTCATTCTATTCAAGGGGGAAAAAAAACCCCAACAGCTGAGTTTTACAAAGTGAAGAAACTCTGATTACAAACATTTCTTCTTTGTGTTTAAAAATCAATACTAATAATTTAAACCTCATTTAGAATTTAACGAGTAGCTTATAGAGACCCAAGAATACAGAAACAATACATTATGTAGCTTTCATTCATCCTGTCTTTAGCCTTAGGTCCAATAAATGTCAAATACACTTGAATAACTTGTGGAATTGTGTTCTCTTTGGGAAAAGGTACTTAGTAGAAGCACTACTGTTGTGCACTTTATTCAGTGCTAACAGTGACTTAGAGCAAACCTGTATCTGCAGCATTTAATGTAGCAAGCTAGCACTAGATGACAAATCATCTATACAACTCTAACAGTTGTCCAGATTCAGAACAGAAAGGTGTGACTTTGCATTGGAAGTTTAGTGTTAAGAAAAAACTATACTGGTGACATACCTACCTAGTGCACCTCAGATGTCTGGAAGTAGAACCAAGTCCTTCATCATATTCTTGTAGTACATCAGATATATTTCTGAGCACCAGGAAAGAACCTTGTATATTTAGGAAGAGGTTGGTTTGATTTTTACAATTAAACTTAATTTGAAATGTTTATAGAAAGCTATTCAAAAAACTCTGTTTTTTCCAGAAAAGATGTCAGAAGTTACAAAACAGCTTCTTGAAAGTTATGATTTTGAAGATGTAAGAAGCAGGTAATTTTGTTCTGAGGTCTCTTTAAAAAAAAATAAGTAATGCATTTTGTTGACCTCCACACTTACGACACTGCCTTGTATTTTAGACTCTCTGTGGAGGATTTAGAACACTTAAATGAGGATGGGGAGCTGTGGTTTGCTTACGAGGGCTTGAAAAAAGCTACAAGGTTAGTTCAGTTCTTCCATGTATTCGTAACTCCAAGCTGTGATCTAGAAAATAAACTGAATGATCAGTAACTAATTTGACAGTGCAATACTGACCATCTGTGCAAGGAATGAAGAAACACTACATTATGTAACTGGCTGAGCAGCTTGAAATCAGTTTCACAAACTTTTACTAAGTCTGTGAGATAAGTGTGTGTGTGTCATTTGGGGAAATGTGTTTCCTCTGGGATACCATGCATATCATTCAACTCTCTTAATGCACAGGTGATGTAATGGCATGTCTGCATGTCAACCACAGTACTTTGTTCTCGCTTTGTATTAAACTTGACCCATTGCATCGAGGTCGCACTACATCTGCCATGTTCTTTCTCACTTTTTTTGACAGAGTATTGGAAAGTCACTTCCAGTCTCAGAAAGAAATATATGAAAAGGAGATTGAAGGTTTGAACTTTAAAGTTGAACATCTTAGCCAAGATATTAATCATCTACAAAAACTATTTCGAGAGGAAAATGACATAAATGATGGTATTCGACTTGAAGTTAGCAGACTAACTTCAGAAAACCTGGTAAGATCAAGATGTAGTAAAGCAAAGTGTGTTTTTGTTACTTAGTAATACAATCCAAATATGTTAGGAGGCAGACAAATTTATTGTCTGAGCATGCAACTTGTTGGGGCAGCTTTACAGAGGCTTTTTCACTTTTTGTTTGTGTAAACCTGAATTGAGATTTTATTCTAAATGCAGAATGGCAACTGTTTTACAGACTCTGACTTGCAGTGTAGTGCACACAGAGCCTTTGGGAGACACTGAGAATCTTCAGAATGCATTTGAACCATTGTATGCATATGTGGCTGAATATTCAGATCTTATAAAAGATGTCTTGGACTTCAAAATGTTGCCAGAATGTCCAGCAACGGACATAGACCTCATAGAAATATTTTGGTTCTGCTTTTTGCAGTTTGTCAACAATGAAGGAACTTCACTACTGTGGAGTAGTAATTTCTACAGGATAGGCAGCTTTACATTGGAAGTCATGAGGAAACAAGTGTTTATATAGGTTTTTTCTTTACCCAGAATTTTAACTACATAATGAATTAGAGGTTTAGCAGTGACCAGAAAGTTAGCTTACCATACCTTTTTTAATACCTATCTAATTTAAACTTCTCCTCTGATAATTTTAAAAAATAGCCATGTTTTGGTCAGGCCATATATTTTTCTGTTGGAACACTTTTGGTATTTAAAACTTAATGAAAATTCTGAAAAAATGAAAGTCTTAATGAAAGACTTTCAATGAAAGCAGGTTTGTGATACCGTAACTTTCTGTGGGTCAGTATTATAACAGCATACTGGCTCTGTCTGGGATGCACTTAACTTTCTTTGTAGCAGTCCATGTAATGCCGCATTTTCAATTTGTGGGTAAAAGTATTAATAACAAGACAAGTGTTTTGGCTGTTGCTGAAACAGAGCTTGCAGAGTGTCAAGGAGGCTTTCTCTTTTTCCTACTCTGCCCTGCCTCAGCTAGGGGTGGGCGAGAAGCTGGGAGGGCACACAGCCAGGACAGCCGACTCGGGCTGACCAGAAGGATATCCCTTACCATAGCATGTCATGCTCAGCTATAAAAACTGATGGCAAGGAAGAAGAAAGCTATTTCTGTCTCTCGGGTTGACAAGCTGTATGATTTGATAGTGCCAAACCTGTGGGATTTACGGTGGTCATAGATTTGTGCAGTTCTGAGGCTCTCCCCACCAGAGGGCAGCTAAGCCTATCAAGCTGCTAACAAATTGCAGGCAAGGCTTAAGAGTCTAATTATTAGTACTGTGTAAAACCTATCTAACCCAAGGAAGTGCTGTTATTCCAGATGATGCTGTATACTTTTTTTTTTTTCTTCTGAGTGAAAGATAACTAAAGAAATATTTTCAAAACAAAGGTACTAAAATTGAAAATATAAGGAAAAGTTACTTGCAATGTTATTTTAAAAAATTATTTTATAACACTTTGAGTTTTTTTTCCCAGTTTTAATTGAGCTAGGGAAATTAAAGCCACAGTATAATTTCCTCTAAACTAGAACAGAGGAACGGTAATACATGGTCAGTCCAAACATTTCATTAGCTCACTATTTCATTTTTAAGAATGGCCAGCAGCAGATGCCTCCAGAAAAGTTACACAAGTCAGGTAAGCAGGTAGCAGTACTCCCCCATAGTCTCTCTCTCATCTTTGACTATTTGCAGTTGAAGGTCTTTGTGTCATAGGAACTACTGCAGACATTTGAAGAGAAAGAAAGTCCTGAAATACACAAATCTCCTTTTTCTCTAAAAGGTGATCCCAGATCTTAAACAGCAAGTTTCTGAACTTGAAAATCAAAAATTAGATCTTGAAAACCGTCTTCAAGAGCAGACTGTAAAGTTGAAAGGTAAAGTACCAGTACGGTCCCTAGTCTTTCAGTTGTTTAAGATGAACACGATGAATTCCTTATTTTTGAATTTTTAAAAGCTGAAGCAATATTACATGATAACTTCATCACCTTATTACTTTCTTGCTAGTAAAATGTAGGAAACCTGATGCAAAAATGTGTAGTATAGTTTATATCTCTGTTATTAAAGAATGAAATATGTGCCAGTATGTGCACTTTTTTCTCTTTTCAACTTTTTTAAGGTCATTCAGTTCCACAGTTTGGATGTCTGCAAGTGTTCAATAGGGTTCAGCTAAGAATATGTGTAATGGAGTATGCCCTTTGGAAACAATCATAAAAAGGAAAGATGTTTTGGAACTTAAGACATATTCTCTGAGGGGGACTTCAGAGGGTGTTGGAAAATTCAGAGTGGGAGATAGAAGGAAAAGTTCTTGCTAAATTTGCTTATTTGAAAGTTCTTCTCAACTTAGGAAAGCATACTTTGCTGAGTCTAACTACAGTGTCTTCCCAAGCAACCAATAAAAATTAGGAGGTAGTTTTACTGCTAACTGCAAGAAGTTAGTAGTGTCAAAATTCCTCATCCCATACCATATTCTGTGTGGTGTGGAGTACTCAGATATTTCTCTGATGCATAATCTGGCATATCATTCAATTTTGGTAGATGGAACAAAATTATAAGCATAAGAAGAGATTCACTGAATACTAATACAGAATTGTAAGCAAATTTGATTTTGTTGTTTTTCTTTTGTTTTGGCTTTGGTTGCTAATTATTACTGAAAAAAATGAAAGAGATGTCTAATCGGCTGCATTATGAGCTAGAAGGGGATAGAACACAAAGACGGTAAATATCTCTTTTTTTTTTTTTCCAATGTAAGAAATGTAGTTGCTATAAGCTGCAATAACAAAGTCACTTAAACTCTTTAAAGTACCACATTCAATGTAAGATTTGCCTTACAGCCTTGTGTACAGTTAATAAATAATGGACAAATGTGATGCAACTATGCTTTAACTGAAGAAGAATAAAAGATAAAGCTTCTTATATATTTTTAGAACTTACGAGGCCCAGAATGAGGTAGACAAAAAAGAAAAAGAGGGACTGAAAGTCACAACCCAAGAAATTGATGGGCTGAGCAATGGTCTAATGCAAGATGAAATCCAGGGTGAAGTTCAAAGCAAGATAAAGCAAGAGACAACTAGACTTACTGTGGAAAACATGGTGAGGAAATGAAATTGTCGTGTAAGAAAACTGTACCTGAAATGTAGGATAACAAGAAAAAAAATCATAATTTAGTGGTATAAGCAGGGTGTTTTTTCAACTCACTGGGTGAGAAAAAAGATAAGAGAGTTTCACATGTCTTCCATGTGAAGCACATCATAGTGCTCTTTAATTGTGGCAATAACATTTTTAAATTGTGGTTGCTCTGAACTCACTGACTTTGATTATTACAGGATCTTGAAGAAAAACTAGACATGAAAGATAGAATAATTAAAAAATTGGAGGATCAGATCAAAACTCTTACCAAGACCATTGAAAAAGGTAATATATTATGTGATTTATTTTTTTTTTTTTTTAAATTTAAATAGCTTTAATGTTCAGTGTGTTTTTGAAGGAAAGTATATTTTAAAAAATTAAAAGATAAGATTTGGGGCAGGGTTAGAAATTTAAAACCTCAGAAAAAAGTGCAAGGGGAACCATCAACAGAAATGAAATAAAAGTCCTTTCCTGTATTTTTATTTCCAAGATAAATAATGGGCACATATGGTACCTAAACTATACAGTAAAGATTAAGCCAGAGCCATAAGGTTCTGTCAACAGAAGTTAACACATACCCTCACAGAAACTGTCTGTGAGCCAAGAGAATGTTAGTTTTGTATCAGATAAGTATCTGCTCCCATTAGCCTTCCCATAGCAGATGGTTCATGATATGAAGTTAGTTTGTACAATACTCTTGTATAGCAAGTAATTCTTCCCTATAGAATACTCTTAAAAACATTGCAGAGGTGACTAATGCAGAGATGTATTGCTGCTGTTTGCCTCATTAATGCAAGCAATTCCACTGAAACTACTCAGATGAATAATATAAATGTTGCTTAGCTCATAATGCTTGGAACCGTAAGTGAAGAATATTATTGTGAACAGGGTCTGTACTCCATTTATTACAGAGAAAACTGCTTTTCTCCAGTAGTTTGTTCTAACATGAGCATTAGCTTTAGCTGTTTACTCGCCAGTAACAGTGTTTTTGTGTTTGACAGCTGAAGCTCGTGTGCCAGCTTTGTCCAAAGAGTACATTGGAATGATGGAGTACAAAAAAGAGGACGAAGAAAGGATCATTCAAAATCTGATCCTTGGTATTTTAGTAACACTTCAAATTTTCAGTAGTCAACAATATGTAGTGTAGACCACTACAGCAAAAACTATAAGGCGCCGTATTTCACTTATGTTCCAATTTCCTTTTATTCCCACTCCCACCAGTACAACTTAGAGGCTCTATACTGCAGTTTTTCTACTGACAGCTATTTCAAGTACAGAAATGCTTTATCCGTGTAAAAGTCATTTGTCTGACTCTACGTAATGATGACTCTTATTATCTTTCTTATTGTTTATTCACTTATAAAGCTATAAATCTCAGGAGCACACCAGGGACTTGAATTCACTTTTTTCCTGGTCATCCAGTAAGTCTGTAAGTCACTAGGCTTATATCCATGCGTGATGGATTCCTCTCCTGTCTATCCTTTCCATATCATTCCCTTCACCAAAAAGAACTGTACTTTCATGTTTCTCTTGTAGAGGAATTCTGTCCTTCCTCTGAGTTACTTTACAATATTGATCTTACTGCCAAACCAGCTTTCTGCAATAGCGTACAATTAATAGTAAAGTCAACAGGGTTTTTTTAAAAAAACTGCTTGGAAACAACGTCTTCCTTTTCTTCTCACCTACTTCATCCTTGTGAATGTTTATACCTTTGTGAACAAAGGTTTGTCATTAAGCAATGCCAGAATTTGGTGGGGCCTCCAGTGGGTAGTTAAATGCACATTGCTTTTTGAAGTTGTCTTGTCTGTCACAGGCCATGCTGGACCTTAGAATTTGTTACAGTACTCTCTTACTTCTCTGGAAAAGTTAATTAATACTTTTACTTGAACAATACTGTTACAGAAGTTTTTAGAAACAAGTAATTCATCAGTAAATTAATTATAAAGTGACTTGTCACTGAAGAAATGAACCCCATAGTTCTTGTCTTTTTCAGAATAATACATTGAATCATTGAATTTTTATATAATAAACCTGATGACTCTCCTTTATGCAGATTTAAAGCCACGTGGAGTTGTAGTTAATATGATACCTGGCCTTCCAGCACACATCCTCTTCATGTGTGTGAGGTATGCAGATTATCTGAATGATGCTGACATGCTGAAGTCTTTAATGAACGTAACCATTGATGGTATCAAACAAGTTGTTAAGGTAAGAATTATGTTTGATGGGACTGGACTGGACCGAACTGTACTGTTTTTTTTTTTAATGTAAAGTTTACAAGAGGCCTGCATAGTACCTGGGGAATGCCAACATTTTTCAACTGTTAGTATTCCTATAATAGAATAATAATAATTAGTGGCATTCTTTTTTAATTTTGTGCTAGTATCCTGTAAAGCCTCCTGGTAAGGTTCTACTGTGCTGAACACAGAATGCATAGAATGTATTAACATAAATTACTTTTATCTGAAGAGCTTGTTGACGAAATATTTTACTTTCTACAATGAGTAGCTAATTAGGTGAAGTGCACCTGTGCTTTCAGCACTGGTAAAAGTCTGATGGACAAAAATGAAGGTTAGTATGTCTGGCAGCAGGCAAGTATTGGAATTTTAAGAGCTCTTTACACAGCTGTTCTACTAGTGTAATGGGGTTTTGGCATGTCATTTAGTACTGCAGCATTGGTAACCAAATAATTAAAGTTATGTTGCTAGCCAGTTTACGAAATCAAGCTATAAACCAGAATTGTTAGCCTGTTGTCTCATCTACATAACAAATTCAGCCGTGCGAATGCTTTATTGTGGATTTGTAGTGCAATAAAACACCAGCCATGCTTTGTAGCACAGGCAGGAATGGACTTTGACGCAGTTGAATTTGTTGTATAGAGAATGCCTACAGTTTATCCACAAACAAATTTATATCACAGTTTATCCATTAAAAAAGCTTGTGTTAGCTAACAAAAATAAAACATAATTATGGTTAGAATTGTGTTTATATGTAGTTCAGTTTCGTTTGTGTGTACAAGTGGTGTTCGCACTTTTTTGCAGGAACGCCTCCAGTACACTACAACACTGTGGGTAAAAATGTGTAAAACTGTTTGGTTCCAGCTAATGTAGTTAGCCAGCCTGTCATATAAGACTTCGACAGTGTTCACCAAATGAAAGAGGAATTTTTGCTATGCATATATTAGCCTGAAAACAGAGAGATTTGTTCAGCCAGAACGTTACAGATGCTGTATGCTCCTTCTGCTATAGATAACCTCTATTACACTAATTCTGTAATGGTCTTAAGTTTAGTTACTAAATCATCTTCATGGGATGGTACCATTATAAGATTGCTTTCTTTATCATTTTCAGGAACATTCAGAAGACTTTGAGATGTTGTCCTTTTGGCTTTCCAATACGTATTATTTTCTTAACTGTTTGAAGCAGTACAGCGGGGAAGAGGTAGGATTGATTTAATCAAATCTTTTCATTACCTTTGACAGACTTCAATTTGAATTAAAAATAGTGGCAATAGATAGATAATGATTCACCGGGTCACCACTGTTCCTTCCAGATATTTACATATTCACATTGCTCAGCAGTGGTATTATATGTCTTACACAAATAATAAGACGGTATAGAACTAATCAATCAAGTGAAATCAAGAAAACATTGAAGTGCTAAAGTAGGTTAAAGGCGTGACATGGAAACTGCTACTTAACTCATGCTTCCACATGAGTGTAATATGAGCAGGGCTATATATAATAAAAGAACAGTTTTACTATTTTGTAATTGTGAACATTCAAACACCTACTGCTACCAAAAAAAGGTTACAGAAAAAAAAACTCAGGAAAGAAGCAAAACAATAAAATTCCCATATTTTTCCTTATTTCACTTGCTTATTTAGACTAAGTTTTATCCTGAGACTCAAAATTCTTCAAATTCTTTTAAATTGAAAAATTTTACTGTATTTTTTGTTAGATTTTATAAACTTAGGTAGGCTGAAATTGCATAAACACATAAGAATGTAGTCTTTATGATTAAAGCGAAGAGGTACCATATATAGACTTGGAATCACAGTAACTGTGTACTGTCTAAGCAGTACTCCCTTCTGTAGTCATATCGATAACTTCTAAAGAGCAATGGAGAACTGAAAACATTTAAACTTAAAGTCTTTTATAATTTAGTTGCTACAGTATGGAAAGGTCTGAATCCAGAATTTAAAGTTTTAATATTTTTAATATTTTAATATTTCTAATGAACATTCAAAACTTCACAAAAGTTAGGATCCATGCTAGACTTTTGAAGTTTAGAACTTTCCTGATGAAAATTCCAAAAATGAGATCCCTTTGCAGAAATAAAATGTTTTGATTTTTTTGTTTGCCAACACAGTTTAAACAACTTGTCTTTTGGCCCTTTTTTTGTCGTTAAGGAGGCTGGGGAGGAGGGAGGGCCGGCAGGACGAGTTTGCTTTCTGTTTAAGGGACTTAGGAATTGCTCCAAAGTTCATAGAAATCTATGCATGTCTTTCCTTTGGCTTTAGTGGGCTTTAGAAACAGAGTAAATGTCACCATAAATCGGAAAATTAAGTAGGAAGCCCAGAACTGGAAGCACACATCAAAGTTAGCTGTAGCTTTGACTCATTCTGAGACTGTGTTCAGCCAGCGATGGAAGGAGTCACTCCAATGCATTCATTACATTGCAGTAGCAGTTTATAATTGTCATGATATGTGATTTCTAATAATTATGTTTAAAACTTACTTGTAGGAATTTATGAAGTGTAACACTCCACGTCAGAATAAGAACTGTTTGAAGCATTTTGATCTCTCGGAATACAGACAAATTCTTAGCGATCTGGCCATTCGTATCTATCACCAATTCATTATTGTAATGGAGAGCAACATTCAGCCCATGATCGGTAAGACAGAAGCAATCCCAACAGACTTTAATATAGCTTGTGTAGTATACAAATAAAGCTTATACGTGGAGGCAAAGGATGGGACAGATTTCTTTCTCCTCTTGATTTATACATATATGTAACTGCGTGTGTACACATATGAATGCTACTGAATGGTATATCCCCACAGTGTTTGGAAAGACTTTTTCCTCACAATGTTTCCTGGTGTGGGATAATGTTTTAAAACTGATCAACGTCCTGCAAAAAGAAAAGGCTTTTAAAAATCTGTGTGCTTTTGAAGCCTTTGTCAGTATCTTATTTTTCTTGCCTAATTTAACTTTTAAAACATCCTGAAAGTAGATTTTGTTCAATAATTAAGTCAATGTAACTGAAAGGAGCCTTAGGACTTCTGATCTTATCAGTTATTTTCTGTTGTATTTCAGTACCAGGCATGCTGGAATACGAAAGTCTTCAGGGAATTTCTGGCTTGAAACCTACAGGGTTCCGTAAGCGTTCTTCTAGTATAGATGACACGGATACCTACACAATGACCTCTATCCTGCAACAGCTCAGCTATTTTTATAGTACTATGTGCCAGAATGGCCTGGACTCTGAGCTTCTAAAGCAGGCAGTGAAGCAGCTTTTCTTTCTGATTGGAGCTACCACCCTCAATAGTCTCTTCCTTCGCAAGGACATGTGCTCATGCAGAAAAGGAATGCAGATAAGGTAAAGCCAGTAAAGTGTCAACAAGCCTGAGAATGAACTTCTAACACTTTTATGTGACATCCTTTATCTCTCAGTCACTGGATACTCTGTAACCATTCTGCTGGAAGTAGCTGGTTGTTTTTCACTCTCTGAAAAAGTAGATCTTTGCATTTTGGGCTGAGTTTCCTCAACATAACATATTACAAATTGTTCTTTCCATTGAAACACTAATGGAGGAAAAGACAGAGAGAATTACAGTCTTGAGTTTAAAGTCAGACATGTTTAGGATTCTTTCCGTGCTAGTTCACTCATGATGTGACAAACGGTATTTTTAATTCTTTCTTACTGTAGTAAACAGGTACAGCGTCCCATGGCTGGCAGACAGAAAAAAGCTGACTTGCATTTTTCATGCTCTGTGACAAGAAAGGCACTGAGACAGAGTCTTTGAGGGTGTAGATCAGGCATCATCTGTCTTGTTATAACCATCAAGAGAACATGCTCCTAACTGTTTTGCAGAAGATACAGTTCAGTTGTTCTCCATTAGACAGTCTGCAGACTACAGTGAAAGAAAATCAGTAAAATCTTACCACATCTGTGAATATTACTAGAAGAAAGCTGCTTTAACCTTTAGGTCACCAGTTATAAGACCAGCTCTGCTTTGTAATGTGCAAAGAATGTTCTCATTTCCTGTACAAGCTCAGTTGTAAATGAATATTTTAAAGACATATGGCACTACAGTGTAGTAGGCAATGCCAGTATATATATATTAGTAATTTTCTGTAAACAACAGCTGAACTAATAAGTTGCTCTCTACTATCCAAGCTTTAAGAAATAAAAAAAATAAAAGGAATTGAAATATGCAAGGGATTAAACTTACAAATCAGTAATCTATTAATAGTTTGATCTTTATCATCTACAAGTATGGTTTTTAACTTAAAATGTATAAATTTGAATACTGCATTAGAGGAGCACTCCTTCATTACATGTCTTTAATATAACTTGCTTGTCAAGGGGAAGCTGACGTTTCTGTTGTCTGTTCATGGTTTAACCCAGATGTAATATCAGCTACTTGGAAGAATGGCTTAAGGACAAGAATCTCCAAAGCAGCAATGCCAAAGAAACTTTGGAGCCTCTATCTCAAGCAGCCTGGCTTCTTCAGGTCAAAAAGATCACAGATGATGATGCCAAGGAAATATGTGAACATTGCACATCTCTTTCTACTGTGCAGGTAGTGAACCATCTGATTTCTTCTGGCAGCACCAATTGCACAATCTTGGCTATCTAAAATAATTTGTTGCTGTCCTGGTTTGGCCAGGACAGGGTTAATTTTAGTGAAGCAGGTAATTCTACACCATGCTGACGTCATGCCCCGGGGCCAGTTCAGGTGGGGGGACGGTTCGCGGGCAATTCGCCTTTCCCTGTATCTGGGTGAGCTCGCTCCCTCACTATTCTCTGTTATCAATCTTTTTGTATTGCTCCTTTATCACTGTTACTACTGGGTTTCCTTGTTTTTATATGTTGTCTTCTTATATAAATATGTATATATTAAACCTTCCTTATCTCAACTCAAAAAGGCACTTTTAAACCTTTTTTCTTTGTCCGCGACCCACGACAGAGGGAGGGGGCGGGGAGCCACGTGGCTCGGCCACCCTCTTACTAAACCAATACAGTTGCAAAGAGATATTGACCTTCCATTTGATAAAAATAGCATTCCACATCACCACTTGTTAAATTGAATTTTTAACTCCTTATTCTTGATTTTAGTTTCTCCTGTGGTAAATACTTGTCTGCTTTGTTCTATCCCATGTTTTCATTCCACAATGTATTTTCTTTACTTGGTCCCAGGCTTTTGTTTCCCCTAATCAGTTCAGCTTTTTCTACATCTCCTTGATCTTGCTGACACCTCTGGAAAGGAGTCATATATGTAACAACTCATTAGGTGGCCAGTAAAAATTCTGTCTTTATTGTACAATTCTTTACTGAAACTTTAATTAAATACCAATAAAGATGCCATATTAATGCTTTCTTCTTTTTATCTTCTCATGTTTTGTGACATACTAAAGCAGTCTTTTGTAATTTGAACAGATAGTTAAGATCCTCAACTCATACACCCCAATAGATGATTTTGAGAAAAGAGTAACTCCATCATTTGTTCGTAAAGTCCAGGTAAGAGCTACAACTATTATTTCTCGTACTCATGTTACAAGATACTTCATACACACAGTTTTTGATGCTACGTAATTATACTTAACCTCTACATCATATTGTTACTAAGTTGCTCAGTTTCTAGAAGTTTGGAGCTCTTTAAAACAAGTCTCCTTAACATCATGTGAAAGCAAGATTTGCAATGGGAAGCAAGCAATGTAGTGGTTTTGCTTTGATTCTAAATACAATATTTTCTTATCCTTTCTATTATAATTTCAGGCTATGCTAAACAATCGTGAGGATGTTCCACAGTTGATGCTCGATACCAATTATCTCTTTCAAGTGACATTTCCTTTCACTCCCTCTCCACATGCCTTGGAAATGATACAAGTCCCCAGCAGCTTCAAACTTGGCTTTCTCACAAGGATTTAATAAAACCAATGCGTTGATATTTCCTCAAAGGCTACATAAAGACAGATTTTCCTGGTTCATTTCTCCAGCTGGTGGATAGCATGGCAGCTTGCAGTGAATTAAACTGTTAAAAACTTGTTCTTGAGTCAAGACTTAAAAAGTTAGTGTTTTGTTTGGTAACAATAAAAGCTGTACAAAGTACCACAGACATCTAGGTAGACTAGTATTTTAATTGTTAAATAAAGTAGGTTTTAAATCAATTTTTAGTGCTTTGAGTGATGCAATAGTTACGTTTTCAGTAGTGGATCATGTGAAAGAACTTACTTGTCACTACATGAGCATTAGTGAATACTGTTAGTCTTGTATCGCACAATAAACATTTATTTAATGGTCAAGTTGCTTTGCTGTAAGACTGTATATCTTTCTGTCAGAATGGTGTGCAGTCCTTTGCTCCTCATGAATTTCTGTAAATATTTTAATGCAAGAAAATTTTGTCACTGCCTTTTTTTTTACACTTATTGAAGTTATATGTCTAGTACCTGGAACGGCATGAGAAACACCACAGCCTGCTCTTATATGCACATCAGATAGAAGAATCTAAAGGCATGTATGTCTTCAAGACAAAAATTGTGGATCAAAGAATATTGTTCTAACAATTTGGCGCTACGTTACTGGAGAGGTTTCTGTAAACAGGGGTTTTATTTCAGCTTCAGCTCTACGTGACTACTACTCAAGCCCTACAATCATGATTTCACCTATTTCCCTACAATCCTTATTTCACCAGTTGTTCCTACAATCTTTAATTCAGCTCTGTCCATGCAATTGTGATTTCAGCTCTAGCCCTACAATCTTTATTTCTCAGCTCCACGGTCTTCGCTGAGGGACGCTTCATCTCCAGCTGCAACTCCAGCTCCAGGGTCGCTGGTTCAGAGGCAGCTCCAGCTCCAGGACCTTTGTTTCATGCCAGACACAGGGGTTTTTTTTCAGCCTCAGTTCTTCAAGTGTGTTTTCAGCTGTTGTCCCTAAAATCTTTATTTCACTTCTGTCCCTATAGTTGTGATTTCATCTCTGTTCCCACAAGTGTGACTT
>VZZY01014339.1:16320-50882 GCA_013400335.1 Eurystomus gularis | reverse complement strand
GAAGAGAGGAAATTAATACACTAATGTGTGACTTGCCAGCAAACTTAAATGCCTTGTGATTAGCATGACTGATACTAGTGTAAGAAATATTTCAACCACCACAATTAAAAAACAGCAATATTGTATAAGAATTTTTACAGCATGAATTAATTATAACTGCCTCTTTGACAGCACAGTGTTTTCAGTGTACCCCTGGAAACTTTCCATGGGCTCATTTCTGTTGAATTTACTCTCCAACGTTATCTTGTACGGTGTCCCACTTTGACCTCCCCACTAAAACCAGGACCATGTCCATTCCTCCTTTATACTCCAATAACATCCTATAATTTATGCTACAATGATCAAACTTGTACTATCTGTGCCATACTCACTCCATCTAGAACAAGATGGAAAAACATTGATAGTCCAATTGAAATAAAAATACTTTCTCTGAAAAGAGCTGATCTGAATTCTTACAATAAAATACAAATCTTTAAATATTTTTAAATAACTAAATAATTACTTAATACACCACACTCTTTCACATAACCTGCACATTACTTCACCCCTCAAAATAACCTAAAACATAGTCTGTATTAATTAACTTTTAAAAAAAAAATAAAATCCTATTTTGTGTTCATTATCTTTATTGTTTTTTCTTCTAAAATCCTAAGCCACTTGATTTAGCATGCAATAAATCCTTGAAGCACAGTGAGGAAACAAAGTAGGAAGGCATTTTCTTTAACAGTGGATAATTTTTTTAAGAAAGTTTTATCTTGTTAAAGTAACATGAAAAGTTTTCTATTAACAAGGCTGGGAAGCCTTAGGGGCCACTGAAAGCTTTTTAATTGCATATTTAATTAGAATTGTGTTAGAGAGCTAGTGTTCAGCTTTTCTGAAGCTCACGGCTCCTGACAAAATGTCTTCTTTTAAGCCATTTTTTCTCTTGAAACGTTTTCTAAAAAGTAGGTTAAAGAGAAGAAGCTTTAATTTTGGCTATTTTTACTTCAAAGGGATATTACTGTTTTATCAATCCTACTGTAAAACCAAGGTGAAATGACATCTTCAAAAGTAAGCATTTTCAGGTAAAATAAGACCTCTAAAAGAACAAACTTTAAAGATTCTAACAAATTGTTGTTCTGCCTACCTCACCAGGAATGGTGGAAGATGAAAGAAAAGGAGGATTATGTCTGGCTACTACAGGTACAGAGTTTGCAAAAACAAACCGTCAGCTAGTTTACCAGTGGCTGGAGATGAAGAGATAAATATTTCCTTTATATTCTGGGTAGAACAATGTTGACAGCACTGCCTGCAATTGTCAGGGTTCCCAGCATTTGCTCTAAATCTGGACAAAACCTGACAAGCCCAGTATGTCTTCTGTCCAGTGCTCAGTCATACTGCTTTTAGTAAAAAAGTTATCTGACAGAAGTTTGCTTGAAATATACGTTGCCTCAGAAGTGCTAGCTTCCCCTGAGGTAATTTAATGGATAAAGGAGGGCAGCCCCCACAAAAACTGACAACACTTCAACTCCCAGCATTGCAGGTATGAATACACATTAGTTATGGCTGTTCTGAAACACAGTCTAAACCAGCAAACTAAGCTGCTGATTTTTTAAATGAAACACAGTATTTTACTAAGCACAGTCTGTTAGAGGAAGAATAGAAAGTTTTTGTTGCGTTACATGACTAGCACTGTTTTTAAGGTAGTTTGCATTAAATAAAAGTTAGAAATACATGGAAATTAGTTCATTAAAAGTGTGATTTTGTACACGGAAAAATAAATACATGCTGGCAGACAACTAATTGAATTACATGTTATATTAGACATTATAGCTAAATGAAAAGAATGTGCAAATGTCTTTTGATACATACAAAAGATAAATCCACCAAACTTGACGTGTTACATTAGTAGTCACAAAGCTTTATAAGAACACGAAAGTCCTAGTGCATTACTGTCCTTATTTCACCTTCACTCAATAACACAGCCAGAGACTTGAGATTCCCTAGAGCATTTCTACTTGGATAACTTAACCTGGGCCATGACTAGTAAAATCCAGCAAATAGTGCCTAGACCTTGTATTAACACAAGAACTGGAGTTTTTCTGAGTGAACCACATCCATATTTTATGGTAGTCCATGTGTTTTGTGATAGAACATGGCAGATACACTTGAAGGATAGGAAATAAAGTTTGTTAGAAATAACTTCATTTGAGGAAATAGACTTGAATACCACCCCATCCTAGCTCTTATGAGGCACTCTCATTTCTTTTCTGTCATCCACTATTAACTATCAAACTTACCCAAAATGCAATCATATTGAAAAAATTTCAGCTTTACATTTGAATGCCCAAAGAGTGGTCTTTAAAAATATTTCCAATTATCTTCTGCTCTGCAACTTTACTATTTAATTATTTATTTTATTATAAATAGGGCAGATGCTTAATATGTGTTTGCACACTAACTCCAACAGTAGAGACTGAACAAATGCTTCAGACTTGGCTATGGAAAAGTGATAACTAACTCTGATTAGTAAATGTGTTCACACAATAGCCAGAAGTGACAACTCTACTAATATTAGGTGGAAGAACATTATTCATTTTTTTAATCATGACTTATAAAAACTGAAGTTGCAGATTTGACATAGTTTTATGGAATTAGAGTAGGGTGACTGCATTCATACCTTTTCTTATGGAATCATACATTAATTGCTCCTCCATTATTAAGGTTAATAGGAGTAACTTTATGCAGAGTTCAGTCTTGTAACTTACTACACAAACCTGTAAAACACAGGCATGAAGTGAGACAAGCTCCACTGTTGTCAGTATTTCAGTTCTGTGTTTCCACATCAAAACCAAACAGAGCTGATTCTCTAGTAACTCTGTCTGGCATAGAGAGAGTCCTGAGGGAAAGCAGGCTGGTTTAGCCTAAATCCTGTTAAAAAGACATGATGCACCATGGCAAGAAAAAGTCTTTGAAGTGGTGGTTAATGACTATGACTACACCTTCTGCAGAAAGCACCTGCCAATGGATTTTCAAGGTTGTGGGCAGTTCTAGACTCTTAGTAGATTATTGTTGATCTTGGACTCATAAGTAGCCACAATGGCTGAAAAAACCTGAACTCCAAGTGGCCAAGAGTGACTCAATTTTTGCCGTAATATCTTTCCTTCCTCTCTCATGTTCCCAGGCAAAGATAAGTTTCTCTAATAGTGTCTGGGTAGGATGACCCTTTTTAATTACATGTTTGCATATGTGGAGATCATTGTATACTAGATATTACATAGAGAGAAATTGAAAGAAGGACCAGGTGATTAAGTTTAGCTTACAATTTAGTGAGAGCAAGCAAAGAAAATTGTCTCAGTGGTCCTCCAATCTAGAGGTATCCAGTGCATCTGCTGAAAACTCATTTGCAAAAAATCCCCAAAGAGTAGTGCGGTATCCACTGAAAAGGCAAGTGCAATAAAGTCAAAGCTGTCATCTGTCCCTATGCTTTTCATTAAAAGCTATAGTGAATGAGTTATCCCACAAAAGAAAGATCCATTGGGTATTTTGTTGCACCACAGCAGCAGATTTAAGAATCAGATTCACTGGCTTTGTCTCAAATATTTTTAATCTAGATAGACATTTTAGAGATGAACAATAGAGAATGAGATACAGTTGAAAGCACTATGAATAAATGAAAATGTTTTACTCATTTCATATTAGTTCCACATTCTTAAGCTTTTTAGTAACTAAATTAGTTAACACATTTCTGCAGATATGTTTAGTTCATAGAACTTAAAATAAGAAGTGTCTTAAATGGTGTAGGATTTAAAAGCAGGCTGGCTTCTTTCCATACTGATTTGAACTACTGACATATTTTACCCAGTGCTACAACCATCAGTTTTACCAGCTGTAGACAGACTAAAAACTGACCTTTACTAAAAACTACTCTGCTTTCAAATAAGGCCTTGTTTACATCAAAGACAAAAACTCACAACTGGGGAAAAAAAAAACCAGCATACAGTACTGAATACAGATCTTTTAAGGCTTCCCAGATAAAGTCATTCATTTTAATTTAAAAGGAAATATTGTCTTAGTATTTGGTAAGATAATCTTATATGGTTTGTTCCTCAAATTTAAGAGTACCCTATTTTCAAGTTTTGCTTTTATAGTAGGAAATTCATAACCTTTTCAACCTATAAAACTGGCTGAGCACCAATGCTTCCTATTTTCTGTTCTTTCAAACTGTTCTGGATAAAAGCAGACGATGCTATTTCCATTTTTTTTATCTACTATCTCTGAAGAGAAATGAAGTCTTGTAATTTTTTTTTTTTTTTATGGGCCATAAGGTTGCTCTAGAGCTTGTGGAGCATGTTTCAAGTTTTAAGAGACTTCAAGGGAGAGGTAGGTGCCTTTGAATGCCTGCTCATTGCTCAAAGAATGATGCACTAACTCCAGCAAAAAAAAAAAAAGACACTAAGGGCATATCATTTGTAGCTGGATGGAATCTACAGAGAATTAGAGGACACCAGAAAAGTATACCGCTATACAATATTTAAACATAGGGAAAGAGATATGAAATGAGATATGGAATCTAAAGCAAATCTGAAAGGATTCACCATAGGAGGTGAAGCAGGGTGGTATGTCACTCCATTGTGTTTTCACTGGATTCTCAATGACAATTTTTATATTTTTCCTTTATTTTCTGACAGCACCCAGGTTTTGCCTCACAAATAAAAAGGCAGTCTGCTTCACAGGATCTGCAGGAACTCAGCAAGAGTGGGAAGCTTTTCCTTTTCCAAGAATGGATAACTGTCTACATTTAATAAGACACCTGCTCCTATCTAATGATTTCTATTAAGTTCCGCTTTTGTACAAACTGACAGCTTGTGGTATGAAAGGCAACAGTATTCCCACGGACAGGAGCTCAGTAGGAGTCCTGCAAGGTAAGATACTATCAATTAGTTGATCATAAGTCAGTGTCAGAGTTGTTGATTTGCACATAAAGCCCAACATTATCTCTTTGCAAAACAGCAGATCTTGATTTAATAGGAGCTCAGTGGCATACTCCCACCTTCCTGGTTACCCGATTCATTAGAATTGCTAGGGAAATGATAACAAACTGAACACGTAGGATTACAAAAGTTTATGTAAGTGTATGCATATCTTTGTGTGTGTGTGTAGGTATCTCTATACATAGGCCTATGCTTGACGATATACTGTAACTTTTTTTTTTTTC
Source organism: Eurystomus gularis (assembly GCA_013400335.1). Classification (NCBI taxonomy): domain Eukaryota; kingdom Metazoa; phylum Chordata; class Aves; order Coraciiformes; family Coraciidae; genus Eurystomus; species Eurystomus gularis. The sequence goes on along the minus strand of VZZY01014339.1, from coordinate 45,685 downwards.
AAATTCAATTCCTTGATATCATAGAGGCTGCTTGTAATTTAAGTGTTCCTGTTGTCTAACCATGTCCTCTCTGTCTGCAATTCACGTCTGAATTCAGCAGTTATTTTCAAGGAGGAACTCAGAGGAACCAGCCACTTGCTTTTCTTTATGAATGTAGAGTTTTGCCACTGATGAATTCCTAGCATCTTTGAGACGGTGTGGTGCAATACTTTAACTCATTTTGCATCTTCCCTTTTTAATTAAAAGAGAAGCTACTCAATGCAGCAGAATAGAAAATTTACAAAATGTAAATACTTTATTCAAGTTGGTTGCAAGATTTGCAGCTGGAATGGAATATTTATATTTTGCAGTGCCACATTCATTTTTTCCTTCATTCCTCTGGAGGTCTCATTTTGTCATGATATCTCTAAATTTCAAATTTAACAACCTTTTTCAGCTGTGCGATCTCATTTTGTTGACTCAATCTCATGGAAAAGTAGTTATACTTTCCCACACACTCAGCAATTACATTTTTGCTTATTTGATGTCATGTACCAATAGATTGTTTTAAATTACTACATATGTTTGTCAGTAGGAGGTATGACTTTGTAATAGATTTCTTCCTGGTGTGTTGTTATTTAAAACCAGGAAAATTAATATTAAACCTTAGGAAAGTGTTGGGTTAATAGAAACTGATACTTGTGTTATCAGTTGATACTTGACAGTAATTTGTCCATTATCAGCTCAAAGTGCATGAGAGTTGCACTTGTATATAATATGGAAGATAACTGTCATATACATCAATTACTGTATATCCAATCATTAATGCAAATTTGGACCATAAAGATGTGAATCATTTCAGATATTTTTATTCATTTTTCACTTGTTAATTCTCTCTCCTTGATTTTCATATCAAGACATTCCAAAGGAAAAAAAAAAATCAAAATTATGTATGTATACAAATTTTCCCAAACAGTATATACTAATTATTTATTTGAGGGGAAAGAGTTTCTGGAGGGTTTCTTGATGAAGAACCAGATGTTCACTATGAAAAATAAATGCTGTCTGTTTTTGTAGGAAATTCTAAGCCAGCATCTAAAGCCTTGGGACACCTATTTTCTTCCTGAAATTCCAAGAACTGCCACAGATAATTCATGAACCCTTGACTGGCCTCAAAGAGCAAGGAGAGATCACACAAAGGAACTGTCATCCTCAAACATATTAGCTGTGTAAGTATTTGACCTCTGAAATGTAGTTGAAAGGGAATACCTTTCTCCTTTCCTATTGTGACTGATACTTTGGAGCAAATGATGCTCAAGCAGCTTAGCAGGACTAATTAAGGACAGTATAAAAGAACACAACAAATTAATAGTCTGAATTCTAGTAGCACTACACAGAGTACTGAATCATGCTATGAAATGCTACACTTCAGGACTTTGATCCTGCCCGAGACTTCATACAGAGAGTAAAAAAGAAATATAATCATATTTTGAAAAGGAATAAGAGTGATTGCTTATGCAAAACAAGCCTATAAAATTTGCTACCGTGACATGTCTAGAAGCTGTGGTATATTTAGTAGCAAATTAACAGTTATATGGTCTTCAGATTCCTCTGAATGCACAGTGGGAAGCAACATCAATCACTTTTGCTACTTCTTTCCACTCTCTCTGTTGACTCCAAAACATGTATCTAATCCATTTATATTATACTTAATTCTGGCCTTCCCTTAACTATTACTCTTTCCTACTTGACATCCTCTGACTCCCACAAACATATATTGCAAAAGAGACCACACAAATCTTCACATGGTCTACATATGAGCGAGTCTATGGAAAACAGTATTTGACGTTTATTTTAGATAAATCATAAAATCACAGGATGATAGAATATTTTGGGTTAGAAGGGACCTTTAAAGATCATCTAGTCCAACTTCCCCAATATTGGCAGGGACATCTTTCACCATATCAGATTGCTCAAAGCCCTGTCCAGCCTGATATTGAACATCTCCTATGATGGATCATCCACAACTTCTCTGGGAAACCTGTTCCAGTGCCTCACCACCCTCATTGCAAATAATTTATTTCTTATATCCAATCTAAATCTACCTTTTTTTCAGTTTAAAACCATAGCCTTTTGTCCCGTTACAACAGGCCTTGGTAAAAAGACTCTCTGTCTTTCTTATAAGCCCCCTATAGGTATTGAAAGGCTACAATAACTTCTATCTGAACCCTTCTCTTCTCCAGGTTGAACAACCTCAGCTCTCTCAGCCTTTCCTCATAGGAGAGGTATTCCAGCCCTCTGATATTTTATGACCCTTCTCTGGACCCACTCCAACAGGTCCATTTCTTTCTTGTACTGGAGACCCCAGAGCTAGACACAGTACTCCAGGTGGGGTCTCATCAGACCAGAGAAGAAGGGAACAATCCCCATCCTCAACTTGCCAGACACTCTTCTTCTGATGCAGCCCAGGATGCAGTTGGCTTTCTGGGCTGCAAGCACACATTGCAGGCTCATGTTCAGCTTTTCATCCACCATTACCCCCAAGTCCTCTCCATAGGGCTGCTCTCAATCCCTTCACCCCTCAGCCTGTGTTGATACCAGGGGATTGTCCTGAGCCAGGTGCAGGACCTCACACTTGGCATTGTTGGACACCATGAGGTTCACATGGGCCCACTCCTCAAGCCTTTCAAGGTCCCTCTGTATGGCATTCCTTCCCTCAAGTGTATCAACTACATTACCCAGCTTGGTGTCATCTGCAAACTTGCTGAGGGTGCATTCAATCCCACTATGTATGTCATTGATGAAAATATTCAATACTATTTATCACAGAACAGACCCTTGAAGAATACCACTCATTATTAGTTTCCACTTGGGCATTAAGCCATTGACTGTAACTCTTTGGGCATGGCCATCCAGCCAATTCCTTATCATTCTAATGGTCCATCCATTGAAGCCATATGTCTCCAATCTAGAGGTAAGAACTTTCTGAGCTATCATGTCAAGGGCCTTTCAAAGGTCCAGGTAGATGACATTTGCAGGGAACACCATTTTATTAGTAAAATTATTTCTATGTCAGGTGGCAGATCTATACATTAGAATTGGGTCATACCTGACAGCCAGGCAAAGAACGTATACCCAACTAAAAGATACACTGAAATAATTGTGCAGGGATTTTTTAAATTATTATTATTTTAGCACATCAGCAAATGGATCAGAAAAGAAACGCAGAGTAAGAATGTAAATCTAAACTCACCCATCAACACCCTTTGGATACCTTCTACACTATCATGGTTTTCCTCAATTATTATTTTGGAGAAACAACTTTTTTACATTCCTAGCATCATACAATCCCCTTCTAAAAAAAGGACTGGAGTTTATCAGATATTCCCTGTTGTAGAGAAGATTGCTCAGTCTACAAATGAAAATGTGTAGATTTTAATCCCATGAAGACTATTAGAAAAAACATAGATACTATCAACTGCTGAATTTCTGAATGGTATTTCTGAACACAACCATACTTCAAAGTCCTACTTTGTGGATCTGAAACATCCTCGGACAGAACGCATTTGTCCAGATATACATCTATCTCTCTCAAAGTTTTCAACAGAAGCCTTCTCAGATGTGAAAAATGCTGCAGACATAGGGCTTGACTCATCTAAAATATTTCAGATTTAAGTCTAGATGTTCAAAAACTATTTGGATCATATAAGTGAAACAATGTTCTTTAATAGTTAAAAGTTACTTAAAACATTAAGAGAAATTATGTAATTGTGGATGTTTAGATTGGCTACCAAATCCACTGATAAATCTGAGAAAGTAGTCCTAACTGGGAAACCAGTACAGATTAATGGGATGCCACCTTTAATAAACGTGTGAATTAAAATCACCTGGTTTAAAATCTTATTTTAAGAGCATTTAAATTCAACATTTATTTATCTATCTATACATCTGTATTCTGTATTTGAAATCTTACTTTTATATTCAGGGAAGGTCATGGAGCAGATCATCTTGAGTGCCATTACAAGCCGTTAGAAGGACAGCCAGGGGATCAGGCCTAGTCAGTATGGGTTCAGGTCCTGACTGAAAAGCCTGATCTCCTTCTATGACAAGATGACCCAACTATTGGATGAGGGAAAAGCTGTGTATATTGTCTACCTAGAATTTCAAAAAGCATTTGACACTGTTCCCCATAGAATTCTCATGGAAAAACTAGCTGCTCATGGCCTGGATGAGCACACGATCTGCTGGATCAAGCACTGGCTGGATGGACAGGCCCAGAGAGTGGCGGTCAATGGAGTTAAATCCAGCTGGTGGCCGGTCACAAGTGGTGATCCTCAGGGCTCGGTGCTGGGACCATTTCTCTTTAACATCTTTATTGATAACCTTGATAAGGACATAGAGTATATCATCAGTAAGTTCACAAATGACATCAAGTCAAGCAGGAGTGTTGATCTGCATGAGGGTAGGGAGGCTCTACAGAGAGACTTGGATAGATTGGATTGATGGGCCAACGTTAACTGTATGAGCTTCAACGAGGCCAAGTGCCAGGTCCTGCACTTGGGCCACAACAACCCCATGCAACACTACAGACTTGGGGAAGTATGGCTGGAAAGCTGTCTGGCAGAAAAGGACCTAGTGGGGTTCTAATTGACAAGTGGCTGAATATGAGCCAGTAGCGTGCCCAGGTGGCCAAGAAAGCCAGTGGCATCCTGGCTTGTATTAGAAATAGTATGACCAGCAAAAGTAGGGAGTTGATTCAGCTGTATTCAGCTGTATTCAGCACTGGTGAGGCCACACCTTGAGTATTGTGTCCAGTTTTGGGCACTTCAATACAACAGAGATATTGAGATGCTGGAGTGAGTGCAGAGGAGGGCAACAAAGCTGGTGAAGGGCCTGGAGAATAAATCTTAGGAAGAGCAACTGAAGGAGCTGGGACTGTTTAATTTGAGGGAGAGGAGGCTAAGGGGACACCTCATCACTCTACAACTACCTGAAAGGACACCGTAGAGAGGTTCGTGCTGGTCTCTTCTCACAGGTAATTAGCAATAGAACAAGAGGGAATGGCTTCAAGCTGCAACAGGGTAGGTTTAGACTGGACATTAGGAAAAAATTTTTCACAGAAAGAGTAGTCAGATACTGGAAAATGCTGCCCAGGGAGGTGGTTGAGTCATCATCCCTGGATGTGTTTAAGGGTTGTTTAGATGTGGTGTTGGGTGATATGGTTTAGGGGAGACCTTTATAGAGTAGGGTTGATGGTTGGACTCGATGATCCCAAAGGTCTTTTCCAACCTGAATGATTCTATGATTCTATTTTCTTTACTGTTTTTTAAGATATAGAAATGAAAGAATTTATATTTACTGTATCATCCACAGGTTATAGACTGCTGTTATGCAGATCCTGTGAATAAAAAGTTGTTATTATCGCCTCATTTTATTTGGATTTAAATCATAACACATACACTGAATGATTTCACAATGTCATGAGCAATGTCAAAGCATTTTCTAAGGTAAAATGTGAATGCTATGCAAAGCCCATATTAGCTCCTGTTAAAATTCAGCTATATTAACAGCAGTATTTGGCTACTCTCTAAGAATTTTATTTCTAATAAAGCCTTAATTTATCCTGAAATACTAGTCAGGACATTATACTGTGAATTCAATCATCTTTTTTATGTTCAGAAGGGAAGAAACAAAATGTAATTAATTGGATACTACTTCATTAATCTAGAACTGGTGGCCATATAAAAATAGAAGGCTGATTAAAATGCATATTTAAATACAACAAATGTAAAAAATATCTTAAATGTAACTAAAGGATTTTTTCCTTACAAATATGTTGTTATATTGGAGAGTAATCCATTTGGAAAGATGCTGGCTGTTTGCAGCAAGAGTCTGAGAGACCTCCCTCCCCTGAAGTTCAGCATGATGGGCATGAAAAGCACTCAGAACCTCAAAGGAGCAAGCCAAAAGTAATTACTTAATATGAAATTTGACCAGTTGCCTACCAGGGATGATGGTGAGTGGGAAGATTTATTTTTATGCTGTGGAAAGTGTGCTTTATACTTTGCAGGTAGAATCAAGAAAAACTGTCCTGATGATCTCACAGGCTACTTACAAAAAGCTTTCAGTGTTGCGTGTTCTGTGTATGCCCTGAGGAGTAAAGATCTTTGAACATTGGGAAAGAGTCAGGAAGTATATAAATTATGTCATCAAAAAAGGCAAGAATAGAAGTTTATATTGTAAAAGCTAGAAATCCCCCCTATTCCAGGCTAGTAAAGGAAAGCGAACATAGGAGGCAAAAAATGCAGAACCTGATATAAATCACAGGAAGATAAATAAAAATCTCTCATTGCCTTTCCTGAGCTATTCACAAAGGCTACAGTTACCTGTTTAATCAGCATGTTATTCCCTCTGTTAGTCCCTCTGGGGAACTGGGAACTGTTCCATATCTATCAATAAACAATTTCAAATTCACTTGATTGATGATTATTTTTCTTGGTGCTCTGGAAATAAAAATGAATACTTCTGTCATCTTTCTTTACAAAATAACATTTGTTACCTTTCTGATCCTTCCAGAAGAACAAAAGAAGGGCTTAGAGACAAAAGAATATGTAAGATTTCACACAAATGGGATCAATCTATATTACTAATGACTAGAAAGACAACTTCAATGTTCTGTATTCATATGAAAATAGATTCACTTTGACTATATTAAGAAAGTTTAGTGCCTGTGAAGTTAGTTGAGGATTTTGCTTTGCTCTGGAAAACTCTATTAAAAAAAAAAAGCAGACATCCTTCTGAATTTCAGTCGTAAATGTTTTTTTCTTTTTTTGAGTTATACCATAATTAAAAAAAAAAAAAATTACATCCATACTTTACAATGGTTTTAAAATACTGTGGTATCTATATGCATCTTCACTTTTTGGATTGAGTAAAAGGTATGCAAAATTCTACAAGGTATCTCTTTTTGCAGTTTACTATCATCACAGTTGTGAAGAAAAATTTGGGATTACACACATTATTTCAATCCAGATAAAATTTTCATCAAAATAGTCCAAATAGACAAATACTCAATCTTTTGTTTCCCTTCTGAACCTGAAATTAGGAAATTTTAAGTTTTTTAGCTTTTCCCTAAAACTATTTACAGCTGAGTTCTGTACAAAGATAATATCTTTGTAACTACATTGTATGATCAGTACTTTTTTGACTCAGTGAAGGAAATAAATAATAGTGTGAAACTTAAAACTAAAATTCAAGAAATATTTTACATCTAGGTTTTTATTGTCCTTCCACTAGTGTTCCGAACAAAGAGGAGGAGGATTGTTTCATAGTGTCTTAAGGCACTTTACAACATCAGCCCACTAAGCTTATAGCATTGTCTTGTATCACTTTTTTGTTTGTTTAAACCTTTTGAAATTGAAGAACTGACATTCATCTACTTTGTGTTTTAGAACAGAAGGAAAGTAACAGAAATATTTTTATTCCCAAAGCCTTGAATATTTTATCCTGCTATCAGGCAATCCTTGTGTGTTCATAATGATGGTAAGGAATTATCAATCAGTTAAGTAAAAGGAAAGAGATCCTCAAACCATAAGACCTTTCCTACAGGAAAGATTTAACATCATTATTTTTTAAATATGACCTTCCTAGCAGCATTTGTAATTATACTTCTAAATTAGAAGTGATATACTCTAAAAACCAGTCTCTCAATTACTGAGCTTTTCAATACCAATCTGTGGAAAAAGTAAGCTTTCAAAATAATGTTGGAAACTTTATACTACAGAGAAATGCAGATATTCTTGAATCCTAAATAATAATAAATATCATCTACTTTGTGAGGCAGTAGCAATGAATATTAAATGCAGATTCATCTTACCATTAGACTTGAAAATAAGATGAAAAATCAAATCATATAAAATTGATTAATATTAGAAATATTTTATTCTTCTTCCTATTTCTACATATTGGTATAATAAATGGTGAAATAAAAGTATCTATACTGTTTATAAGCTAACATATACAGTTATTTGCTGCCAGATTTCTTTTTGCAGATAATTTAACTTATCTTGTATTTTATTTATGGTCTGAATCCTGAACAATAAGTTAACTGAGACCTTATGATAACAAAAGGATGGATAACATAGTGGGAGGACAGTGGGATATTCTAGAGGTTATTACTAAACCTCCTATCTCCTGTGGTAATAGATCTTCAGAATAGAAGAAAACCAGTTCAGGCTAAAGAAAAAAAATCTGCTTTGTGACACTAAACTGGTGGATTACTCCAGAGTGATAGGGTAAACATTTCTGATAGGTGCACTAAGCATTTTCCATCTTCTTTATTTTTATTTCTTATTATAGGATTTCGGTTTGTTCTAAATTTCTAGGAAGACAACATATCTGTAGGTTTTCTCAAACATTACCACAATTCAAATTGAGATTATAGGTAAGGGATTTAATCTTCTATCTCTGAAGATGATCTGATGTTCAGCTTGCAAACAGGTAGTCATATAAGTACTGGGTATAGATGTTATACACTTAATGGCACTTATCTAGCTTCCAAAGCATTTAACCCACACACAAAGTCACAAGCACTGTACACAATTATATTTTGAACAAATGCATATACACCTTTCACATGTGGCCCCCAGGGACAGAGCCTTTAACTGAAAAAGAGAGATACACCTGGAAGGAGGACTCAAAACCTTTCTCACTAGCTGTACCTCAACTGCAAGGAATATAAATCAGCATATGTGATCTCCTGCTCACATTTTTATTCTATTATTCTTATGTTTGCACCTTGCTGTGTTGGTTCAGCCATCATCATTTTATGCTGCCAAAAGTTGCCTGACAACGCAGGCCAACACTGAACTCAGCAACAGCCCCTCACAAGCCTTCTTTCAGACAGTCCTGCCACAGGTTCCTGTGGGACCAGCTCCTCCACTGCCCACTGTGGTGCCAGCATCACCTGCTGGACACAACAGACAGAGATGACTCCCTCAATGGCCCTTCATATTGAAGGACACCACCCAGAGAGCTCAGCAAGGTGTAACCAGCACCACATGCAACAGGAAATTCCCGTTTGGAATTTCCAACTGATTGGCTTCTGGTTCATTTAATCCTGGCCTCACCCACCACCCCAGCTATGACCATCTGAGTGAGGGCAGAGCCACAAAGACACAGGTGTGGCAGGGTCTACCTCTGAAACATGAAGCTAATAGGAAAAACAAAATATTCTGCTAGGTTGTGACTCATTCACAGGTCAACTCCAACTCGGGGCCCACAACTCAAGCCCCAGTGCTTCACACCTCTACAATTATTCAGCACAGAAAAAAAGTCAGAAGACTATTTTGTAAAGCATAAGACTAGTCTTTTAACTGCCAGTGGGCTTTCTTGGAGGATGATAACAAATGTTGTAGAGGTAGATTCGAGCTGTTACTCTTCCAAAGAAAACATTTTCACCAGGAGTCACACTGTCACACTGTTTCATCTGTCTTTGTTTTACATTCATAGCCAATGCAGCTGTTGTGCACTGGACTCACTGCTGCCTGCTGTGCATACATGTACATTTCAGTTTTAATACCCATCAAGATTAATTTGAAGCTGATCTCCCAATTTTCCTCATTTATTTGCTTCTTTTCATATCACAGAAATTAGTCCTTTTTGGAAAGGAAACAAGAAAACACAATCCAGAAGGATATCTCATGTGGTCTAGTTGTTAATAGACAGCAGTTTTTGTGCAGTGGGGACATCAGGTTTTCAACACCAACTGTTTCGCTCTGCAGATGTACATCCATTCCAACACACTACTTGCTAGTGCAAACATAGCATATGTGAGTTGACCAGCCAAAGCAAGACTAATTAATGCTGCCATTTCAGAGACCTAGAAGAAATTGAGGTACCTTTTTAGAGACTGAGTCATGACAGAGTTCAAGCAGGAGCCCAGGAGCTTGGCTAAGCAAACTAGTTCGCTTTTGCACATGTTCAGATTCTTGAGTGATTAAAAAATTTTGAGTCCTTAGAATTTAGTTCTTAGCCTGGTTACAGCTGCATGAGCAAATAAAAAAGAATAACAACATGGGTGTAGACACAGAGTCCACTGTACTTTTTTATCATTAGCATACTCAAAAGTATTTGATCTGTGCAGGTTAAAAGATCTCTTAGACAGTAGGTACACACAGAACAAGGGAAAATGAAGCCCAAAGACTCCTCCCAAAATGTTGATGCCATGTTCTGAAGGAATAGTTCACTTCTCCATGAAAGATGTTCAAGACACACAATATCTTTGTCTTGTAATACTGTTGTGATACATCAGCTGGGCTACACCAGGGTAAATAGGTTGTGAGTGAGGTGGGAGAACTCTGCAAGCAGGGACCTACAACAACAGAGTTCATACAGACTGTGAATTCTTTACTAAATTCCTGTACTTTATTCCTTGTATCTGCAAGTAAATTGTCTGATATCTATTGAGAAACTTCTGTGATACTACATACCTAAAAAAGAGGAAAGTGAAAACCAATTCATCCTCCCAGTGCTGGTTGACTTAGCACTGACACAGAGTTAATATCTATTCAAAAGTTTTCTTTAAAGAATAAATCCAAGAAAATACTAAAAAGTGCTCTGGTGTTGGTGGTTTCACAAAGAAAATTACACTTATATAAATGAGAATTAAAAAAAAGAAGATAGAAAAGGGAAGTTTCCACTTAGACAAAAATAAAGACAGTAGGAAACCTGAAAAACCATGAGTGAATGGGAGAAAGGGCCTTCTAGAAAAACATGAAGCAGCATAATAAATTCAGTTTCCAGAGAATGGTATCTATATCGGATTCATGAGACATTAGTAAACTAGTACATGCAATTTTAAATTGTTTGTCTTATTTGGGACAGGGAGTTTAAGTGTGGTTTGGAAATGGGTTCTGTATTCTATAGCATTTTTTAAACAAATAGGCTCACCATGTCTACAGCCAATATATGTAGAATTAGTGCACACAGTAATATGATACCACAAGTATAGCCCTGAATGAAGACTTTTAAGCATTCTTTACTGCTGCTTGTAGCTTTCAAAACAGACTGCAAACCCTTTGAGCTAAATTTTTCCATGCTTGTTTTCAACTTAAAGGTGATTTTTTTGAAAGTGTAGGAAAATATAGTTAGCTACTTTGGAGTTACCTGAGCATGAAAATGTGTTTTTCACACCTAAATATGACTTTTTTTTGCACTCTGATGATTCAAAAATAGTTTCATTTTCAAACTTGGCATATAGCATGTACTGTTACCTACAGGAAGCACATGCTTTGAAAAACAGAGTATAAATTAAAAATAAATAGAGAGAGAAAAAATAATTTTTACATGAACCATAGTTAGTGCCTGAATTTATTACTGCTGTTCTCCTGCATGGTGGGGATGATCCTGCTAAAATGTTTGTAACTGTAAAATCCCATACTGGTGCAATTTTACTGTTGACCATGCATGTATTTGGAAGTAAAGGAAGCAAAACAAGTGCATCTGTTATTTCATCTGTGCCAAAACACAATAATGTTAGCATATAAACTAAAGAGAAAATAATACATATATGCCAATAAACTAAACTGTAACTTTCAGTACCTTCCCTTATGTATACCATATTACACTGAAGTATTTTATTTTGTTGTGCGTATGCTAGACTTCATAAACCATTTTAGTTACGAAACACTTCACAACAAAAAATGTCTTATTCTGAAAAATGGACTCATATAAATTATATAACTGATTTAATGCTTGGACTTGACTATAATCAGTAGGTCACATTTTAAAAAGGCAAAAAAAGTCAGTACCAAACTGCAGCATCTAAAGTCACTGTGAAAATACTCTGAGCAACACTAGGATAAATACATACAGAATAAAGTATTCTGAGACATGCTGAACCAGGCTGAGCTGTCTCTCTGACATCAGGTGGAATAACCAAATCTTGGCAGAGATTTTTGGAAGCTGGATTAGCTACATCACCTATGTTTGAGTCTCACCCAGGAACAGGGCTGCATTTGGCAGCAACAGTATGTTCCCACATGTTGTGATTGCAGTCATAGAGCTAATGTCATTGCTACCAGCTGAGAAAGAAGGCTGTGGTCAAATGAGGCACCACTTCATTATGTAGATAAAACTGTTGGTTGAAAGAAAAGAAAACAGAGAATAGAACTAAAAAGTTAGTCATCTCAGTGTAGGGAAGACATCTAGAGAGCTTCAAGGCTGTTTTAATATATACATATAGTTGCATATATATATATTTTAAAATAATTGTGTGTACATATATATAAAAATTCAAATAGTTGTATTTTATATATGTATATATATATATAAACATCTGAAAAGGTCACTAAAGAGTGGAAAGTTGATTTTATGAAGTTGTTCAAGGGATTACGAAGACTATGAAGGACATTGTGAGATGTTATAAGGCAATAAAATGAAGAAGAATTTGACTGTAGATTAATGTAGCACACATGGAGAAACTATTCCGGCTTCATATATTAAAAGCTGGGCTTGACGATGAATATTACTATTAAGAAACAAGACAGGGAGTTTCAGAAAAACATTGTCTCAGTGCCTGGCAGAAGTCAAAAGAAAACAAGTGAACTTTAAAGCATTATTAGGAAAGAAATAAGGAATATAACCTGAACATTATGCCACTGTGAAAACTCGGGGTCTGCTCACAGTTGTACAGTTCTTGTCAGCTCAACTCTGAAAAGGATACAGATGTACTTGAAGAGTTTCAAAGGGCCATAAGAGCTAACTTAACCTAAGGGCGTAGTTTATCCCTGAATATATAGAGCTTCTTTTTATCAAATGCATATCCTAGAATAAAAATGAAAACAACCAAAAGAGTTGTTTATATTACATGTTTCTCCGGCAACCATCAAAGTTTACTATAGTGATGGCTAGGATTCTTGAGTATAGAAGGCAGCATGTTACTTAGGTCCACAAACTGCAAGCCTCTGAATGGATCTGCATTGCCATCACGTCCTTCAAATGAAAAATGATATCAGTACACATAGTTCTGAAATGGCGCAGAAGGTTTGGTAAGGCATCAGTAGGTACTATTTCCACTTGCCAATTTTTTTCGTATTTAATATTAATAATTTTATCTGTATATTACACTGTAGAAGAATACTCTTCCTTTAACAGTATCCACAATAGCTTTGACATAAATGTAGGTTTGTTTTAAAAAAAAGACAGTATCATTTTCCTAGAGGAGAAGGCCTCAGATCCAGCCACACAGATATCCAAAAATATTTAGCCATACCTGGGCTTAATACTTCAATGCTCAAGTAATTTGAAAAACAACGTGCAGAGCCAAATTTAGGTAGAATATAGATAACTAAATCTGTATGGTGACCCTCTTAAGATTATGAATTCCTCAGATGCTCAAATTCCTCAGGTATCCAAAATTCTGATTATCTTTTTTTTGTCTAAAGGCACCTTGAACTTGACAGTATTGGTTTTCTGCCTTCTAGACCAAGCCTTTCTTCCACAAGAATCCATCAAAGCTATTTTCCCCCACTTTGTTCACTTTCAAGGTCAGGAGATTGAGAAGAGCATAGGAAGGAGGGTGTTCACAGAATATATGTATTAAATAAGCACCATTAAAAAAGCACCCTTAACTAGCATTTTCCTGAAGAAGGAGGCCAGAAAAGCTGTCAATGTCCTTTAGATAAGGATTTAGTGCTTAGGACATTCATCCAGGACATAAGATATTCTTGGTTTAATTTCTCCTCTGCGTGAGGAGACTTAAAAACCAGAGTTTCTATTTATGCACTTTACACTTCAGATACTTAATATGCCCTTGGAGCTGAATCCAAACTCCAGATGTCCCAGAGGAACATCATAAGTACTAAATTACATCCCTTGCTCACTCTAGAGCAGTCTCTAGATATCCAGCCCACTGCTGTAGAAGTAAAAAGCCTATAGCGTGCAGATAAAGTGCTGGGGCCTGGGTTGTGGACCCCAAGTTGGGGTTGACCTGTGGATGAGTCACAACCTAGCAGAATGTTTTGTTGTTTCTGTTGGCTTCATGTTCCAGAGGCAGAACCTGCCACACCTGTGTCTCTGTGGCTCTGTCCTCACCCAGGTGGTCATGGTTGGGGTGGTGGGCAAGGCCAGGGCTTTTTTAACCAGGAGCCGAGTAGGTAGAAGAGCTTCCTGTTGTGTGTGGCTTCTGTTGTGGTTGGTTGCATCTTGCTGAGCTCTCATGGTGGTCCTTCCATGTGAAGAGCCACTGAGGGAGCCATCCCTATCTGTTGTGTCCAGCAGGCGATGCTGGCACCACAGTGGGCAATAGAGGAGCTGGGCCCACAGGAATCTGTGGCAGGACTGTCTGAAAGAAAGCTTGTGAGGGACTGTTGCTGAGTTCAGTGTTGTCCTGTGTTATCAGGCATCTGATGGCAGCATGAAATGATGATGGCTGAACCGGCTCAACAAAACTGGTGTAGTCGGCAGGATAGTCTGAAGGAAGATCCTATGAAACTGGATGAAATGAAACAGGAAACCGCCTCAAGGAGATCCTGTGTGCCAGTGTCTAGGTTGCAAGAAAATGAAAGTGGGCAGAAAGAGACAAGGTAGGACCAGCTTGAGCAGAAAGCATCAGTGAGCAGAGACAAAGAGAAAAAGTGATGGAAGCAATTAAAGTAGTAAAGAGCATTTGTGAGTATAAACTTTGGACTTTGAGGAAGTAACTTTGTGAGTAGGAAGAGACCAAATGAGCAGAAAGAAATGAGCAGAGAAGGTTAGGAAGTGTTTGTGTATAAAAGAAGAATGTGAAGAACCCCAATTTCCATGTAATAAAAGACTGTGAATTGAATGTGCCTATGTGAAGAAGATAGTTATGGAAATATAATGGCTGAAAGTGCCTGTGTAAAGAATTGCCCAAAAGGTTCTCCAGACTCTGGCCTGAATGGTGGGATAATACCTGTAACTTGAGTCTGGATGATGGCAGTGCTCCAGACCTTGGATAATGGTAGGGTAATTATTGCCCAAAAGGTTCTCTGGACCCTGGCCTGAATGGTGGGGTGATGCCTGTAACTTGGGTCTGGATGACAGTAGTTCTCTGGGTCTCTGGTCTGGATGATGGTGGTTCTCTGGACTCTGAGACTAGGAGTTAGTAGGGTAATACTGCCTGTAAAGTTTTCCAAATCCTTAGCCTGGATGATGGTAGGGTAATTATTGACCAAAAGGCAGGGCAATTAATGATGTGTGTGAGTAATTGACCAAAAAGTGGTCTGGATGAAGGTAGTTCTCAAGACCCTGGCCTGAATGGCAGTAGGATGATTATTGCCCGTAAAGTTTTCTAAATCCTTAGCCTGGATGATGGTAGGGTAATTATCACCCAAAAGGTAGGGCAATTAATGATGTGTGTGAGAAATTGCCCGAAACGATCTCTGGATCTTGAGCATGGATCTTGGCAACTCAGTGTTTCAGGACTTGCCTGACTTGTCTTGGGCTGAGAGAGTTTTAGTCTATGACTATTGACTAAACTGTTTTATCTTAAACAGTATCTTAGAAACAGTAAAAACCCAGCCCAGTCACTGCATAACAAACAACAGCCATGTTGTCTCACAGGAGAGCAAGGGAGGCTGTTCAGCAGCTTTTACAGATTATCTAGCTGTTAATGAGAAGGAAGAGGACTCTTTTAAGAAAATATATAAAAAGTAATCCAGGCAGACCAAAGATTGCAGTGGAACGGGCCCTCAGGACCAGTACTGGACTCCTCAAGGCAAATACTTCTGTAAACTGATGACTTGCTCTGTTGGCCCACCTCTTTTCCTGAGCAAGATATTCACCATTGACCTTAAGATCCAAGAGGTCTTTGAAAGGGTAAGTGTAATGCCTGAGGGAAAAGAAGATGCAGTAGGTTGTTCTGTGTAACAGTTTTAACTATATGAAGCTCTTAGTTCAGATTATGAGTTTTAGTTTCACTATCTGGACTGGTATAACTGTTGAAGTTTTTATTAGAGTACTAAAATGTTAATGAGAATTACAATAAATTGTCTATGTATATATGAGGTACTCTATTTAAAAGTTTTTGTTTATAACAAAAAGAATTACTGTACAATTTTCTAAAGAAATTTAGGCTTTGCTTTGGAAGAAAGTTACAAGCTATGATGACAAATGGAAGGAGATGCTAAGTATGCAGCAAAATACCTAATCCAAAAAAGACGGGGTTTAAGACACACCCTATCTTTATTATTTTGCCTTTGGTTTTCCACATAAAGTTGTTGTTCAGTGTCTGACCTTTTCCCAGTCTACCATTTCCTGTTCTTACCATGTTCTTCTGAGAAACCTGTTCCAGCAGTCTAGCAACTAATTCTTAACATGTTGATGCTCAATATTAGACTATTTACATTGCTCTTGGGTTTGGATCTTTCTTTCACTTTCAAAAGTCATCTAAAGCTTACCAATCCATTCAAGTTAGAGTTTTAAGTTAGATTTTTTCAAAAGAATTTAAATACATCAACATTCACATAGATTAAGTGTACCTACAGCAAAAATACTACATATTGAAGTTGTTCTGAAATTGGTAAGAAGTAGACACTACCAAATGGCACAAGGTGGTCTTTATATTACATAAGCAGTGGAAACATCTAAGCTACAAAGAAAATACTAGAGTATTTAAATCATATAAACAGATTTGAATATTCTTTGGTATATATTGTCATATATTATTCACTTAGCAGTACTCCATAAATTTAATTCATAGAATCATAGAATGCCAGGTTGGAAGGGACCTCAAGGATCACCTAGTCCAACCTTAAGTGTAGCTTAAGTGAGATGGGCCAGCACCCTGCCAAGATGAGTCTTTAAACTGTCTAATGTTGGGGAATCCACCACTTCCCTTGGGAGACTATCCCAATGCTTAATTGTTCTCATTGTAAAAAAAACTTTTTTCTAAACCCCAATCAGAATTTCTCCAGGAGCTGCTTGCAGCCATTACCCCTTGTATTTTCCACGTGACCCTTTGTAAAAAGGGAGTCTCCTTCCTGTCGGTAGCCAGCTTTCAACTACTGGTAATAAGGTCCTCCCCAAGCCTTCTCTTCTCAAGGCTGAAAAATAGGGCATTCAATAGGGTTTCCACAGTTACCATAGTTGACTTCCATACACTGAGGTTCTCTTTAATATAGAGTGCAACTCCTCCTCCTCCTCTTCTACCCTGCCTGTCTTAACAGAATAGCCTATAGCTGTCAAAGCCGATCCTCCAGTCATGCAATTTGGAAAAATCTTTGAAAAATATCATTGCACATGTTGGTATACAATGTTAAATTCATTTCTGAATCAATAGCTCTTACTCAGCTTGGAGAAATCAGGAAAGTATTTTGTGAATCCTCCAAGTTTCAGAGTCTAGACCCAAAATAATTGTTTATTGACAAGTCATTGTTATTACTTCTTTCTTTCAGATATGCTAGCTGCTTAGTGAGGATTCACAAAAAATGTGAGTGATCAAATATCATGGAAAATCTAAGTGGCAGCAAATCTAAATTGTTAGTTTGCAGACCCTCTGTATGCTAGAAATTGTTTATTTTTATCTAGCCTACACAGTGAGTATTGAACAGTGGAGTCAGAAAAAAAAAAAGTTTGCAAAAGGTTTGTTGGGAATATAAACTGAGTTCGCTGTAAATTTTAAAAATCGTTCAAACAGCCTTTGTTATAATCTTTTTTTATGGAATGAAAGAGCTACTGAAAAGTAGTTCTGGTTTGGAGCTTTTTTAATTGACCTTTCAATACCCCCTGGAGAGCATATGTGGTCTGAAAAATAAACATGATTCCAGAATTCACATCAGGCCCTCTGCTACACAAACAAATGCAAATTAATTATCTCATTTTGTAGTCTAAGATTAATAGTTGGTGATAATAAATGTCAATATAAAAAGAACATTCAGATACTTAACAGACATGTAAGTTAATTAACTATTAGTTCCTTTCTTAAGAAATTGCTTCTCAAATTCTTTTACTAGCAGTTAACAGCTGGTATATTAGCAAATGGGCAGAAACATTTCCAAGGACAAACATAATATAAAAAAGCAAATAACTTTAGTAAAGATGGATTTTTCAGAAGACTGCTGATATTGCACAGGATAGCAAATATTCTGTAAAATGAGAGCATTTTGCAGTAAATAATATTGCAGTATATCTACATAGCATCATTAAAAAATTCCAAGTTATAAAAATACAAATAATTAAAGTTACTAAGGCCTCTTAATTAAAACATTACTGTTTAAATTTATTGCAGAATCTTGGGCATTAGTTTGATTCCAATAAGAACATTCAGTTCTTTTATACACAAAAAAAGATTGTTTTCTTGAATAGCAAATGGTAATAGTATTAATGTGGACATTGTGGAAAAAAAATGAATTTACTACCAGGGCAGTAATTTCAGCAATAAACTCATAGCATGTTTTATTGAAAGAAAAATGAATTAAAATTTGGTATATTGAATTCACAGTTTGGTGCGTCTTTGCAACTGTAAGCAAATGCATTTTATTTAAAATGAGTACATAGGAATGTATTTTCAAAGTTCACATGAAAAGGAGGATATGTGGACATGTGTCCCATTTTATGTTGCACATTTTTCTCTACAAGGCTGACACAAATAGTTGGCAATCATTAGAAACTGTCAGATTTATAACACGGTTTCATAATTGTTATATCAAATAAACTTGGTAGAGCTACTAAAACCAAGGAATTGGCAATTTGTTTTCATGAACATTTGGATTTACCTGGAAAAAAACCCAAAATGTTACATTGTCTAATAAACCACTTGATCTGTAGATTTTTGGCTCATACACCTGTAGAGCTTAAGTAAGAATTCCCAAATAGTTATTCATGTGAACATGAGGTTTGCATTTTATAGTACTTTGTTTTATTTATTCATTGGAAGTCTGACTATGGAACAACAAAATGATGTTTAACTTCCAACAGAACTCTAAGTGGTTTGCAACTACAGTTATTCAAAATATTTTTAAAAAGCAAGCACCATAATAATTAATAGTATTTATAATCGGTAGTGTTAAACCAAGCTACAGAAACTTAAATTCATAAATCCAAATACATATAATAGGTAGAATGCTGAGTGAAAGACAGCTTGAGATTACATTACCCAAGAATTCCTCAATAAAATAGAGAATGAAAAAATTTCCGTCACTTGATTTCTGTTCCCAAGATATTTTCAGAAACAGTTTTACCTTTCTTTTGCAACATGTCCTGAAATACAAGAAAGATTTTTCACTATGGGTCATAGCATACTTTGATGGTGTACTTGCATATTTACATATGCTGCTGTTCCAGCAGAGTGTAAAAAAAGCATGGAAATGTTGAGTTTGTGTGATATAGAGACAAGGTCTAAGCATGTCATCTCACTACAGATTTCAAAATTGACTTCTTTCCAGGTCCTACCTGTGGTTCATTCCTCAACATGAGCAAGTCACTAAGGAATGCTTTAAAAATAAAAGTCTAATTGATTATTTCTAGAAACACATATACAATATAAGATGCTTAAAATTAAATCTGACAACAATGAATTAAGCACTTCACTCTGTTATTCATACCTGATCACATCTGAAAGTAGCAAAATTGTATATTTCTATATTGTACTTGGATCTTCCTTTATATCTTTAAGGAGGAGTCCTGCTAACGGTTATGGAGACTATCTGTCATTCTGGTGTAGAGCGTGTCCCACTTGTAGAACAGAAAAACATCCCTACAATAAACAGTATAATATTGTAGTTTGCCACAACCTTGCAAGGAGTTTTTATTTTTCCATTTCAGCCTTTATCATTTGCTTCCTTATAACACTGGTTATCTCCATGAGCATTCAAATAGACCTATTATTGAACAGATGGGATACTGCCATCTGAGGATGTTCATTAATGCAACTATACATTGAGTAATTTTTCTGTATTGCATCAGCAAGTCATAACTTTTGCCCAACATATTGGTAAAAAATAATATATACTTCCCCAATCCTTTTATCAGTGATTATGTGAGAAACTCTAAGACTTGATTAAGGTGAATATCTTTGCTTCACCTTTTAGTTACGATTAATAGTCTGGGAAGGGTTAAAAATCAAGAGTTTGTTCCTGTGAAAATTTGGTCTAAATTTTTTATCAGTTCATGTTCAAATATGAATTCATTGTTGTTTGAGTGAAAAATATGTATTCAGGCATCTCAAAATCAAGTTCTAGTGAGCAAAGATATATCAGTAAAGTTCTAAATTTAATGTTCAAAAAGTTACATAAATTTCATCCTGGAAAAGAACTTGTGTACTAAACTGAGGTTTCCTTAAGAACTTTATGTCTTCAGAAAAAAAAATAAGCATAATCAGTCTGAACATTTAACAACATATTTGCATAGCTCTTGCATAGACTGAATTTTGAGTTCTAAAAATTATGGATGAGATTTGATTCAAGATGTGACTCCTACGTTTAACACTGTACATGACAGTCATTATAGTCATTGGGGATTAAATCAAAATAAGCTGGTTAGTGAAGACAGAAAAGTATTTCAGTTCACCAAGCTGACTTAACTAACATTCAACTAAGTTGCCTAAATGGGCATGTAGTGCAATCTGAGAGAGAGGCATTCAAGTACCCAGGATGTCCACATGGGTCTGGAAGCTTAAACTATCACAAAAAAAGGAAACACTTTTTTCTTCTCAGCAGGATATCCTGGGATATCATCTCGGAAAACAAAGAGGTCCAGAAAAGTCATTTCACCTTCTCAGAGCATGAGAATAGCATGAATGGATAGGGACCTAGTCTAGGTGATCCTGCTCCAGCAGGGGGATTGGTCTTGATGATCTTTCAAGGTCCCTTCCCTAATATTCCTAATATTCCCTTATTCCCTAATATTCCCTTCCCTAATATTCCCTAATATTTTGTGATTCTGCAATTCTGTAAATGCCTAATGACTTTAGGCATGAGCCTAAATACAAAAGGAAGTATAAGAGGTGGAATCAAAGGTAGACTATCCAGCAGGGATAAAGAGGATTTGTCAAGATGTGCAAGGAGGGCAACCTACTAGAAAGGACTTTTGCAGAGAAGGATCTGAGGGTCTGAAGTGCTAGGGCCCGAGTTGTGGGCCCCAAGTTGGAGTTGGCCTGTGGGTGAGTCACAACCTAGCAGAATGTTTTGTTTTCTCTATTGGCTTCAGGTTCCAGACGCAGAACCTGCCACACCTGTGTCTCTGTGGCTCTGTCCTCACCCAGGTGGCCATGGTTGGGGTGGTGGGCAAGGCCAGGGCTTTTTTAACCAGGAGCCGAGTAGGTAGAAGAGCTTCTTGTTGTGTGTGGCTTCTGTTGGAGCTGGTTGCATCTTGCTGAGCTCTCTCAGGGATGTCCTTCCATGTGAAAGGCCACTGAGGGAGCCATCTCTCTCTGTTGTGTCTAGTAGGTGATGCTGGCACCACAGTGGGCAATAGAGGAGCTGGGCCTATAGGAATCTATGTCAGGATGGTTTGAAAGAAGACTTCTGAGGGGCTGTTGCTGAGTTCAGTGTTGTCCTGTGTTATCAGGCAACTGATGGCAGCATAAAATGATGATGTCTGAACTGACACAACATGGTCCTGTTGCATAACAAGTTTAATATTTTCCAGCAATGTACCCTTACTGGTACAGAAAGCCAACTGCCTTCTAGGCTGCATTAGGGAGAGTACAAGCTGCAGGCTGAGGAAAGTGATTTTTTCCCATACGCTGGATTTGACTGGGATAAAATTAATTTTCTTCATAGTAGCTAGCATGGGGATATGTTTTGGATTTGTGACTAATACAGTGTAATAATACAGGAATGTTTTAGTTATTGCTGAGCAGTAGTTACACAGCACCAAGGCCTTTTCTGCTTCTCACACCATCCTGCTAGTGAGTAGGCACAAAGGAGGTACAAGTTGGGAAGAGATACAGCTGGGAGAGCTCAAAGGGTTATTCCATACCATACCATGTCATGCTCATCAATAAATGCTGGAGAGAATGAGGAAGGGGGGGAACATTCAGAGTAATGGTGTTTGTCTTCCCAAGAAACTATTACATATGATGGAGTCCTGTTTTCCTGGAGGTGGCTGAACATCTGCCTGCCAATGGGAAGTAGCAAATGAAATCCTTGTTTTGCTTTGCTTGCATACACAGATTTTGCTTTACTTATTAAACAGTCTTTATCTCAAACCATGAGTTTTCTTACTTTTACCCTTCTGATTTTCTCTCCCATCCCACCAGAAAGGAGTGAGCGAGCAGCTGTGTGGGGCTGCATGCTGAGGTTAAATCATGACACTCCCTTTCTTTAGCTCTTGTGAGACCACACTTGGAATGCTGTGTTCAGTTTCGAGCTACCCAGAACAAAAGAGGCACAGACAAACTGGAGCCGATCTAGCAGAGAGTTGCCAGGATGGCTCTTGGCCTGGGCCACAGGACATTGGACCAGAGTCTGAGGGCTTGGGTTTTTCATCCTGCAAATGAAAATGTGAAATCTTACTGCTCTCTACAATGACCTAACAAGAGAGTAATGGAGAAGATTGAGCTAGACTCTTCCTAGAGGTGCAAAATGGTAGGAAAAAAAGCAGCAGATGTAAGTAGTACCCAACTAGGTAAAAGGAAAAGCTTTTCCTCCATGAACTTGATTAAATATTGATGTAGGTAGCCCAGAGATGTTGCAGAATCTCCATCATTGGAGATATTCAAAACTCCCCTTAAAACTGTCCTGAGCAAATGGTTATAGTTGGGTGTCCTTTGATCAAATATCTTCAGCCTTCCCTCCATTATCAATCATTCTATGCCTCTGCAATAGTTCTTCTCATCTGTGTTAACTTTCCTCAGGACATATGTAGATGGCCCAGATTTAGCTGTGTTAAGACCAGCAAACATTGCCTTTTCTTTATGTTATTAGACCAAGCTATAAATTGGATGAATTACGAGAAAGTAAATTCAAACTGTGTTTCTAATATGTGACACTTTAACCATTTTAAGTGGATGAGTAGGCAGATAAACTTGTCATCATTCTTGTGGAAATTGTTCTCATCATTGTGGACAAATGGTGTACTTAACATGTCACTCTCTATGAGAAGAATTGAAGTGTCAGAACTCAACCTATAATGATGCAAAGCAGAAAACAGAGGAGCAAATTATTCTTGCAAACAAACACTTTTGCTAGCACAAACCTGATGGACACGGGTTCTTAAGAACGCTAGAGGCAGCAGAAGTATGTTTTAATACCATAATTTCCAGAGGCCACTTCAGATATTCCTGAAGTCTTGGTTGTATATATGGAAGTGATTATCAACTATCTGATGCTTTTTGTCCAGCCTGCACTTGCAGAACAAAACACATGTACCTAATTAGCTCATATTAGACATTGGCCTACTTTAGTCTCCCAAACTGTGATGCACACCGTCTTGAACACTTTCAAGAATTGATTTCCTTCGTTTTAATTTGCAATTTACTCCCACTACACATTTTCATACACATACACTCACACCAATCTTGTCTGGGGCCAAAGAACATAAGCAAAATTGAAAATGAGGATAAATATACTAACAAAAGGAAAACAGGAATTTCTGGTTGTTAATTTAAAGCATCTGTGTTAAGAACAATAGTACAAGTAGGATGAGTCAATGCCTTTTTAAATTTTTTTTTTTATTCACAGCAGGCAAATGTCTCCTATGTTTGGAAGTGGACTATAGATCTAATTTTTCCATACCATATAAATGAAGGATTAATTACTTTGTACAGCTGAAATCGAAGTCCTACTCTTTTATTTCAGTACATACTCCACTCCTAAAATCCCTAAGCATTAAAAAATATCCTGAAGATATGTATGAATAGGAAAAATGTTGAGAAAATTCTGAAGCAAGTACTACAATATTTATTTCTTATGTTGTCCAATAGTCATTTAAACTTTGTTAATTTGTTTAACAGTATTACCACTTCAAGCAAACAATTCCCAGCAATCAAAGTACTCAAAGTATATGAATATCAGGAAAGGTCTATTTTTGCATAATGCACTTTGTTGACATATGTCCAAATTTTTTCATCGTTTGGAATGTGATGTGTTATTTTATGCTAAAATAATAAAAAAAACAGAATAAACTCTCAACATCTTTGGGATAGTGAAGGAGTGTGAGAAACTTGTGGGGATTATTTTCTTTAGAACTGATTTAAACAAAACAGCCAAAGGATAAATGCAATATTAACAGATATGTGTGATACAAATGCAAATTATTCTTAGGAAGAAGGGATATATTGCTCCAGAAAGCATACCAAGTTACCAGCTACTCTACTATTCAGCGATGAAAAATTTAGAGAAACAATACCAAGGTTAGTATTCTATAAACAACGTCACTGACAATTTAAGAGAGAGTGAAGTTATTCCTCCTTGCTCCATTGAGTGTTAGAACAAATTTCTAATTTCCCTTCATAAATTATCGAGAAGATACATAAATATCATTGCACTTGAATTGGAGACCATGTGAAAAAGCCTGAGAATAAGTAAGTTTAGTTTATTTTTTAATCTTTAAAAAGTAAAGTTTTAATCTGTTTTCACTCAATAATAAAATAATGAACTTGTATGAATTGTTACCATCATGGAACTTTGCACTACAGAGTTCATCTATTTATGCAGAGAAAAATAAAAAACAAAGATAAACATTATGTTACCAAGAGTGGCAAATTAGGAATTTGAAGTCCAGATGGTACTCTTCACTGGGCTAGATTTTAGTTTCTCTACAAGATGGTCTTATGGATGATAATAGTACAATGTAGTCCTATTTTTTGTGAATTTTCTTATTTTCTTCTTGAATATCTTCACCAGCATTGACAGCAATTATTACAATGATTAATTGGGACTAAATAAATATCCTTTACACAGATGAAATCAGCTTTTTTTTCATTGGTATTGAAATAAATGGAAGCGTGGAGCTTTACCCAAGGAGCATTTTGAGTATATAGTTTGAATTTAGTATTTTGAACAGATAATTTTGGGAATAGAGCTGGACAAGTTAATACAAATCAATGGCTTTCACAATGTTTGTTTTTCTTTAGCTGGAATAATCCACTCCAAGAAGGTGAAGTTGGAGTATGGGTTGGAAACAGCAGTGATTCTGTTGGAGTTTATGGTCACACAGTAAAAATTAATTTGCTTTCTGCTTCAGAAATTGAAAATATGAGGTTTTTAATGAGAAATGGTGATCAGGATCTCTTTCATACTGCCACCAAAGACAAGAATAAAGTTATATATATAATATGTAATACAAGCATTATCGCTGAATCAGTGATATTTATCTTAACCTATGTTGATGTATATCATGACAGAGTTGCTTAGTTCTATGTCACTCACTTATCTCACAGGATGGGTATAATTAATCCCTATTTAGAAAGGATTTTGTGATTTTTTAAAAAATTTGCAGATTTCTAACTACTATTTTAACAATGGTCAAAATTCTTGAAATATAATACAGAAGAGGTTTTCTTGAGGCTGAAAAACAATTTGAAAAGAGAAAGAAGTGTTTGAGTGATGACATGAATGCATCATAGGATTGACTGGGGAAAAATAAAAGATCAGTGAAGTTCTACAAATTTACTTTTCCATTTGCTCATATTTGATATTGATGAATTAATTACCTGGGATTTAAGCTTCCAGATGAATTTTTAACCAGACATTGAGATACCAGCACGTATATTGCTGCTTGTGTATACCAAGAACTGATTTCTTTTTCTTTCAAATAAAAATGACTTTAGAGACATCATATTTATATATGATACTAGATAAAGTATATTTAGTCTAAAGAAAGCAAAACTCTTGTCTGAAGTAAAGTGGCTTTCAAGTTATGCAGTTATTTTTAAAATCTACTGTGCAAATAACTATATTTGCAATTGAACTCAGGTATGTTTTCAGCTATGTAAGCAAATGAGTTTGGGTATCTCTTTTCTCAGAGATTTTGTAGCTTTTTCTTCCAACTTTTTAACCATGACTCATATAAAAAAGAATAGTGGGTTTAGTCCTGTCTTGTCACTAGCATAAGTAGAAATGATTTAATGTGAGCAAATTATAAGGCATTAAAACAGCTCACTAAGTCTCCTCTTGCAGATCTGAGCTAATGTTAACATTTCTTCCTAAGGTTGCTGTGCCAGTTCTAAACATTGTAAATATATGCTTCTTCTCTTGAACACAAAAGGGTTACAGTTGCTTCTATAAGATGATGTTATCGTCTTCTGGTAAAATCTTGACCCAACTCCAGCTACTATATATGCTTATGTCTGTGTTTGGAGACTCAGAGAAGAAACAGTGATAGTTTATTACATCTTGGTAATTTCCTTACATTTCTTGGAGGTCCACTAGGTATCTGTCTCCAGAGATTGCTGGACAAAATATGGTGAACAATCACATGTGAAGATGAAGATGTTTTTCCCTCTGACCAGATGAAACCATATGAACAGAGAGTTTCCAGGACAATGGAATAAATGTTTTCAGTTCTAATAAACATTCTAGCTACATGAAAATAATTACTGAATTATTCAAAAGCTAAAGTTACCTGTTGGTTTAGTATTTCTCTTGAGTATCACGTTTTTCCTTCAAGAACACAGACAAAAATATGGCAACCCTGAAAACTAAAGAAAAATGAAAGGGTAACCACATGTGAAATCAAAACATTGAGAAGAGCAGACAATTCTAAAGATCATATGCCCAGATAACCTAGTCTCCAGATACTCTCAATTCTCTCTTTTTTTCTCCTTATATAAGGGATTCAATTAATATCGTAGTAAAATCCACACACTTAATTCAATTCATACAATACTCAGACTGAAAAAAAAGAAAGAAATATTCATAGCTCTTAAACTTACAACTATTGCATTTGAATCTTTGTTTTGAATATTTTTTTTTATATTTTTCTTCTCTGTTGTTGTTCACTGTAAGATTTATTTGGGTAGCATATGCTTCCAGGTGAAAAGTTAGTTCAAATTTTTAGTGGTAATTAGCCTTACATGATTTGGTGCTACATGATCTGACATCTTAAAACCAAGGCCGGACCGTGAGAACACATTTTAGCATCATGATAAATAGGTCTGCAAGGTCTAAAAGTTGACTATTAAGTACAAGATTATAAGTCAAATTCTAATAACTGATTAGGCAGGATCTAAAAGTTGAGCAATTGGGTTCAGTTGAACTATAACTTCTCTAAACACGAAAGTGGAGATAGTCTACTAATTTGGGATTTGAAACATCCACTGGGTGAGAACTGTAACAAAATCACAGAATCACAGAAGGAAGGTTATATGTAATATGACCATGTTTATCAGCCTGAATCTCAACGACAAATACCTTATGTTTTAGGTAGGAATGGGTACAAGGTCAATCACTTCATCTCTGACAGGACTTTGCAGATTTTTTCCCTTTAGCAGTAGTGTGTAGGATTGCACAAATGATATTTTTGCAATGCAGAAATTACTCAAGTATTTAAATGCATAGTAAAATACGTAACTTTTTATTTATTTAACTTATGGAATATATAACTTTTTTTAAAATATTTTATCTTCCCTGATTCTTAATAGAAGAGACATCGTTATAGAATTTTTTTACCATTCTCATTGGTGTAAAAAGAAATTTGAAAAGTTATCTCGTGACATAAAAATACAGAAATTATTTAAAAAATCAGCTAGATGGTTCCAAAGTTAACAGTCATTTTAAGCTGTCAAAAAGTGTTCTATTTATTCACCAGCAGCAAAGTATTGAATATCAACCGCAGTGTACTGATATGAGATTGAAATAATAAACTTATTAATAACACCACTGTAATAGACCATTATTAAGATTGTGCTTTATGAATGTACTAAAGACTCTGTTTGAAAAATAGAAGTTTATAAAGATACCTAAATAAATATATACTGATACACAGAACACAGAATGACTTAGCACAATAACATGCCATTTATTTCAGGAAAGGTTGTAAGATTGTAAAAACAAGATAACAGGACTTTTAATACACAATTCTCAAAGTTAGTGAGGAAAACTGTTAGGACTTCACAACTGAGATACAGGGATAGAGGGGTTAAGCGTGCTTTAAAAATCTGTCAGTCATTTCAATTCTGCTGTTGCCTCAGAAGTATTCAATGCACTCATTTTTCTAGCATTTTCTATCTTTCCCATTCTTTTGCCTCAATTAAAAGATAACTTTTACTTCCGAACTTTGCTTTTGGTCTCTATTTTTTTTTTTGTTACTCTAATTTACCTTCCTTTTGGTTCTGAGAGCAGTCATGACAGTTTTTACCACTAGAATAAATTTATGAGTAAGAATCTTGAACTAGACTCCTTAAAACCTTTAAACTCTATTATTAGTTTATGTTGTTATACATATATACTGACTAAGGGTGATCTTTTTTCCTACTAAAATGAGTGGATGTTTCAGTAGATACAATATCAGTCTCCAAAAGAATCCAACAGGCTGGATAGCCAGCCACAGTAAACTATTAATGATGTATGAGATAATATGGTTTAGTGTTTTTCAAAATTTCCTAAATTGGTATTAATCTGAATAACATGAATCACATAGTTAACACTATTCCAGCTTACCCACATCTAGTCTATTGGAATTTTAAATCTTACTGAACCTTCTAAGCCTAACATCACTGAAATGCTATGTCACTAGATTTAGAATCCAAAATCATGCCCTCTTGATAATAAGAGAGTACATGTGCCTTTGCAATGAACGCTTTCTCATAAGGTTCTCCTTACTAAAAAAAGTTTTGGTCTTACTTATACACACATATAATTAATTTTGTACACTCCAAGTAGTTATACTGATGTCAATGGTCCTACTCAAATTCTGCACTTTTAAGTACATGAATAACTCTTTGACTACCACTATACAAGGTTTTAAACACCACCTTCCACAAGGATATCTGAGCCATAAAGTATAAATAGTTTTTATCAGTGTCAATGGGGGCATGTATACCTGCTTTCTCAACACCAGGCTGCGATCACAAGTCCTTTTATTATCTCCCCAGGAGTAGCAGCTGGCCAACAACACACTCCCCCAGTCAGATGGAACCACTGTGACCCATCTCTCTCTCAGAACCAGTGTGTTAGAGGATGACTCCTGTTCTTTTTAATTCAAATAATGAGGGCTTGCTTGGTCAGTTCATTTTCTTCTGCCAAGAATCTATGTAGTTAAAAATAATTCCAAATTCATTAGTTTGCCTTGACTGATTTTCTGTTTCTTTTCCTTTTGACAGTTACAAACCCAGATTTGGTTATTTCTTGCCTCATATTCTTTAACTTATTAAATTGTGTGGGGCATGCCAATCTTTCTGATTGTGTAAGCCAAAAAATCAAAGACTGCATTGGACTGACAAGTGCAAGACCACCACTTTGACTCTCTGATAGATGAAAAA